>JASDQU010193749.1:0-19866 GCA_032191745.1 Picea mariana | reverse complement strand
TTACACCTTGTACCCCTTAACCACTAAACCATGTCCTAAACCCTAATTAAAATATACATCTTATGTCTACTTCTTCTATTTTTAACTTACTCTAAATTTTTTGTGTACGTAGAATATATCCATAAAGAAAAAATAATTCATTATTTTCTTCTACATTTAACATATAAATGTTTACAAAAATAATCTGCAATATAAAGACATATAATGAATAAATTACCAAGGGACGATATTCATGCATGCCTTCAAGGTGTCCATACTCTCTACAATGTTTTTTAGTCATTTTTACTAAAAGTATCCTTCTAATAGCCCCTACACTTTTTACAAGGGAAATAACATTTTCGAACACCCAAAGCCTTCAATGCAGATCTCACGTCTCCTTGCCCTCATGGAGGAATGTTATGTGATATTTTTCCTTACCAAACATTTAGTGATGATCATCTTCAAAAATCAACCTAAGTAGTTTAACTATTTGTAATGCAATTAATAGAATGAAAAAAAAATATATTCTGACCAAAAAATATCCCCTATATAGAACCTAATTTGCAAACCGTCACTAGTATAGCAACAACGTTGAACGTCTTTGATATTTCAAAAAAAATTAATTATATATCCCTTTTTTGTTGAACTTTTGATGGTGAATGACTAGAGAGACGTTTCTTAATGGTCACAAAATATTGACTTCGTCAAACTTAACAATGAGGAAATTTGACCTGCTCAATCGTCGGATATTTAAACGGTGTCTCCAATGAAATGTAATTAAGAGTAATTTATCTGAAAGTTAAGTCCCTTTCGGCGAATATCCGATGAACATCGGGGACTTTTTAAAAAAAATGAAAATAAAATCTTACAATACGGTCGATTTTTCAGTACTATCGAAGTACAACGTCTGTTTTTCTGCCCATATGTAGTAGTGATAGGGTAGTATTGCGAGGCATGCATACTTACTCTCCCAAGGTGGTATCATCATAGAGGATGGAAGTTGTACTCTGGTAGGGAGACATGGACTAATGGGTGGTAGAGTGCGTGATCGTAGTGAAGAACCTCCAAATCACACACCTCAGTATCCAATAGACATACATGCATTGTTGCAAAAGCATAAGCAGGTATTCGGTGACATTCCTCTAGGTAGGCCTCCCAATATTGGACTTGATCATATTATTGAGTTGGAGGAGGGAGTTCGGGAAGTCATTACTACTCCCCACCGACACCCCAAGGTATACAAAGATGAAATTGAGAAAAATATAAAAGAGTTTCTCAAACTAGGACACATCCAACCTAGTTCTAGTCCATTTTCTTCCTTTGTAGTGATGGTTAAGAAGAAATATGGGACCTTACGCATGTGTATAGATTACAAGGCCTTAAACAAGAAGACTATTGAGAATATGTACCCGATTACATGAATTGATGAGTTGATGGATGAGTTATAGGGGGCTAAATACTTTTCAAAAATTGATTTCCTCTATGGGTATCATCAAATTCGGGTAAGGGAGCAAGACATTCCAAAAACATATTTGCATTGCCATTACTGACACTATAAGTTTCTAGGCATGCCTTTTGGGATGACAAATGCACCTGCCACATTCCAGTCATGCATGAACCACACGTTCAAGAAGCAGTTGTGTAAATTATTGCTGGTAATTTTTTATGACATCTTGATCTATAGTAAGACCTGGGAAGAACATATGCAACACATGGATGAGATATTGTGAATTTTGAGTGAGCAGTCACTATATGAAAAAATGTCCAAGTGTGAATTTGGGATGAGGGAAATGTTATATCTGGGGCATGTGATAGGAGAAAATGGAATACAGGTTCAATTGGACAAAATCAGAGCTATCCTGGAGTGTCCCACACCTAAGAGTTTGGCATATATAAAGAGTTTATTTGGCCTTTGCACTTACGACAGGCGGTATGTTAAAGGATTTTCATATTTTAAAACACCCCTCGCAGACCTCACGAAGAAAGGGGCATTCAATTGGTCGGGGGATTCACATGATATATTTGAGAGACTTAAAAAGGTGATGAGTTCATGCCCAGTTCTAACATTGCTAGACTTCACTCAATCGTTTGTACTAGAGTGTGATGCATTCGGGGAAGGAATAGGAGCATTGTTAATGAAGAATCATCACTCTATAACCTTTCAAAGCAGGAATCTCAAGGAGTATGAGCGTCACTATTCTATATATGATAAGGAGATGATGGAAATCATGCATGCCTTAGACAAATTCAGGCAATACCTGGTGGGAGGCAAATTTGAAGTTAAAACAGATCACAACAGCCTAAGGTACTTCCTAGAGAAAAAGGATTTAAACGAGAGGCAAAAAAAGTGGGTTAGTAAAATCCAATCATATGATTTTGAGATAGAGTATGTGAAGGGAAAAAACAATGGTGTAGTAGATTCCCTCTCAAGGAAGCCAATCACTCTACCTCTTATGGAGATTTCTGCAAATTGGAAATCCCATCTTTTGGTGGAGTACTCAAAAAATAAATTTTCTTATGAACTTTTGGATGGACAGGTATAGGATAGTAGATGATATCATCTACTATAAGGACAGGATATATTTGGTACCAAACTCTAGGCTTAAGAAGAAGATCATGTAGGCATCATATGATTCACCTTTGGTAGGCAACCAAGGGTTTCTAAAGACTTACAAGAAGATTCGGGAGAGGTTCTCGTGGAAAGGATTCAAGGATGATGTCTTGAAGCAAGTGAGGGAGTGTACCACTTGTCAACAAAACAAAGCAGAACACACCCATCTAGTTAGACTACATCAACCATTACCCATTTCGGAAAAGAAATGGGAGAGTATTTCCATGGATTTTATTACAGGGTTGTCGAAGTACAGGTTAGAAACTGCATATATGTGGTGGTGTACAGGTTAACCAAATTTTTGCATTTCATTTCTATTCCCTCGGATTATACAGTAGCGCAAGAGGCAGAATTATTATTTTGGGAGGTATTTAGGATGCATGGGTTACCCAAGACCATCGTCAATGACATGGACAACAAATTCATTGATGCATTTTAGAAAGAAATCTTTAGGATGATTAGCACTGATTTGACCCCTAGCACAAGTTACCACCTTTATATTGATGGGAAAACATAAATAGTAAACAGATGGCTTGAGGGACACTTGAGGAATTATGTAGCGGGACAACAGAGGATCTAGATCAAATGACTACATCTAGGAGATTTTTTTACAATACCACTTTCCACATGTCTATCGGTATGACCCCTTTTAGAGCACTATATAGCTATGATACTCTAACATTTGTTGATATGGTGTTTCGAGACAGTAGAGTGTCCATGGCCAAGGATTGGATTTAGGAAAGCCAAAACATTCTGAAATCCCTCAAAGACAACCTATAAACAACTCAGAATCATCAAAAGTATATGCATATAGCAGCAGGGTGGAACATAGCTTTGAAGTGGGTGACTTGGTATATTTGAGGCTACAACCTTACATACAATCTTCTCTTAATAATAAAGGAGCAAAGAAATTGAAGCCCCGCTTCTATGGACCTTACCAGATTACCAGGAGAGTAGGAGAAGTGGCCTATGAACTTGATCTGCCTGAGGGGAGTAAAATTCACAATGTATCACCTGTCTCTTGCCTTAAAAAGGTGTTGGGTCAATAGGTTAGAACATCATATGAGTTTCCCCCACTCGATGAAGAGGAAAATTTGATCTTGATTCCAGAAGAGATCTTACAAGTTTGGGAAAGGAAGTTGAGAAACAGGGTCATTCAGGAGTACCTCATCAGGTGGAAGGAACTACCAGTGGAGAACACCAGATGGGAAGGGGAACGTGTACTTCAACATCCAGGCTTATGATTGCTTGAGGACAAGCAATTTCAAGTGGGGAGGACTATAATGTCCCCTTTCTCTTAAGCGTCAGAGGCCCACCCACTAGACTATTTGATTCCTATAGGTTAGGCTAGGCATTTAAAAGGGTAATTAATTAATGACTTATGTCACTTGAGACAAAAAGCGTACTTAATTAGTGATATTAAGTCATTTAATTATGAAGGTGGAATAAAGTAATAAAGTCAAATATTTAAACACTGTGTCTTTATTTATAAAAGATGGGAAATTAATAAATCACTCAGCGAAAAAATATTAAAATGGGAAAAGAGGAATTCTCCTCATTATTGATGATGATTATTATTTCTTGGAGTTATAATTGAGAGCTCTCGTGGATTTTTTTTGCATTGAGGATGAAAACTCTCAGCGAACATTGGATTTGATAGTGAAACTTATCCATCCTATTCAATTCATGGAGTAGATCATCCATATCTACTATTGGGCTTCATCGTAAAGAGGATTAAGGGAGATTCAATGGGTTCGTATATTTTATGGGAAGATTGGTTGCTCGGTTCATTGTCTACCTATTGCATATGTTTATGGGTTCTCATTAGGTTAATGAAGGTGAGAGTTTGATCAACTCTGTTTTGTGGAGGTAGAGGTTAATTTTGGTGTCAGTATTTAATTCCCCTTTGCAACGATCTTCATTACTGAAAAAAATATGCGATTCCAATAGCAGAAATACCACATTCCAAAGAGCGTGTATTCTTCAAGGGATTGATATCATTGGAAAGAACATTCTCTGGCTGAAATAGTGGGTCCATTGGAGTCTTCAATTTGTATGAAGATTTGATACTAAGGCTGAGATCTGAAGTGCAGCTAAGAGCCAACCTTATGAGCAACAATCTTCCCATTTGTTTGGTAGCATTCCATTCCACTGGCAATGATTTAACACTTCAACAGACATTCAAGTAATTGGTAGCTCGATTCTCTAATAAGGAAGGCTTAACTTTTATGAAAGGTTGTGTTTCAAGAAAAGGTGCCACAACTCCAATTATGGAGGGCGTCTCAATCCATAAGGAATCGCACAATCAATTTGGGGTTGCAATCATCTAATGAGACCAACTTTTGTCCAAATTATTTGTTTCCAGGGTCATGGTTGTTTATCCTTGAGATCTGGTTGTTTCGAAGTGATTTTCATTTTCAGAATTAAATGAAGAGTCTGAAATTATATTTCACGAAATTTTCTAAGTCTGATGTTGTTGAATTTATGAGATTACTCTATTTTATTGTTGCATGGAATTAATCATTGGGTAAACAAACCTTCTTATAAAACATGGAAAACATCCAAGAAGCCAAGAAAATAGCAGTTCAGAAAACAAACCAAAACAAAGCAAGAAAACCATAAAAAAGAAGACTCCAGTGCCTAAAACATTACAGAAGAGGATTTAAACGATGACTCATTCCCCATGGACACCGACATCCTTAAAATATCGACATGAATCTCCAGAAGTCAGTTTCAAATCGATGGGTTCGATTTGGGGCTCCACACCCCATACGAACCAAAAAAGTGGAAAATTTAAGAAAGTTCAAATATGACAGAGCCAAGGGCATGATTGTACAGCAACAGATGAGGAATGTATCGGTCACAAGAGGTGATCCAATATCAGTCTTCATAGAGACCCCAGTAATAGAAAATTTTAGCAAGGACCCACTTTCCATAGCATCCACCAGCCCAGCCTTCACCACAGCCTCTAGAACTATTTCCTTGAAAACAAGGAAAAGGAAGCTAGGATTAGAGAGTTGGAATAACAGCTCTGGCATGAAAAGAAAGATGAAGGAAGCTTGTAGGAATTCAAAGCATGTGCAGAAAAGGTCAGGACAGAGCTGGAGGAAGCTATCACATATATGTACGCTCATTTGCATGTCTTTCAATAGTTGGCAGCTATCATTATGGAACAACACAAGCGTGTGAAAACAAAGAACACCCATCTCACCACCATCCGAGAGGGCCTAGACGAAATAAAAATATGGATCTCTAAGAACCCAAATGCTCCACTCGAGATTCAACGCCCCTCATAGGTAAAAAAGAAGAATTTATTATGCTTCACTCGATCGATGTCAACACGCTAGAAAGAGGGCAGAAAAGGAGACACAACTAGTTCGCTCACTATTTGCACACAACTTCATAAAGCAACACAATTTTTGGCACAAAAGTTTTTCCTTCCTCCTCTCGAAGATCTCAGGAATACCATCACTATGGAAGAGATGCTCGAAAATATCCAGCAAAGCATGATTGATAGATGTGAGATAACTGAAGAAACTATGCAGGTCACAGTTGAGTTGATGGAGAAACACCTCATCGAGTCGACTAAAGGTCACACTTCTATGCAAACATTGATGGCCACTCTAGCAAAGGACATGAATACCCTCACAGATAACTCGACCATACATGAAGCTTCTCTCAAGGAACTTTTGCATAATCATATCCATCGATGACCAATATGAAGTTTTGAAAGCATACATGAGGGATAAAGGAACGTGAATGAGACAAAATAGCAAATTCAAATTTGCTAACAACTGTACTATATCTTATCTTTTTCCAACTACTTTCAGCTTCATCCTCATTCTTACACATGTCAATAGCTAGTAAGGGAAGCTGAAATTATTTGCAACCATTTCTTGAGGAATTCAAGAAGATCTTTTTAACATTTTTTTAGGATTCCTATAAGTAAAGGAAGAAGCCTCTTTTGAAAAGGCTCTTCCAGCATTGTACACTCACAAAACTATTTTTGGGAAAATATTGTGTTAACTAATATTGAGAAGCCTTCAAGGCCAATTTTGATAGAGAAAATAACTGATTGTAAATAGTTTTTGGTTGTGAACTATTTTTAGTGAATTATTCACTGTTTACATGTGTTGTAAGAATCTATTGTTTCCTATAGACTTTTTTTGAGAAATTGCTATTTTTCTCACAACTTGACTATTATTTCTTATATTTTGTCCCGATAATATGAGCTGCTAATCTATGTGATAATATGATTTAGACTATTATGGTTATGTATTCGTATGCATGTGTTTTCTAACTTTGCTAATTCATAACAATTATATGAGTGAAGTTATTTGCAGATTTTAGTTTCATTTCAGCGACTCATTTGGTTACGATAGATTTCTTCTACCTAGGATAGGATAGATTAGATTTCATTTATGCAATTAGTTAGTCTTCATCTACATTTGTGTTCACAAACCATTCAATCACCCCTCATAACCAATATTGGCAGTTGAGCCAGAATCTGGATGGGTCTCTTAAACCAAAGAGTGTATAGTCTAATTGAGACCATGTACTAGGGATTACCCCTTACTCTTGAAGGGAAAACTCAGCGCCATCAACATAATTTATTTCCTTTGGGCATGAAAATTTCAGGATTATTTTTCTGATGAATAGTGAGTAGAACCATAGGCAGTTCAGTGATATGTACATATAGTAGAAAAAAATTTGACAATTATGCATCATGCACCATGCAGAATATATTTGTAACTCTCCTTGAATGAAAAATACGTTTTTTTTCCTAGAATGTGTGTGTGTGTCTCTGTGTGTGTGTGTATTGAAATTATGTCAATTGGGCGTAGCTTGGGTTGTTGGGAGGAATGATTTTTATCCTCCCTACCTAGGTTCAATTCCTGCAAGTGACATGTTGAGCTCTTAACACTAGGCTCTGAGCCTTGTTGTTGATTGGCCTTGTTCCTTGCTAGGGTTTAAATTTGTTGATGCTGGATATTAATTCAAGGATAACTATGAAGGAGACAGGAATCATAGAGTAGTGTTTCTAAAAGGGTTTATGTTTTGAATACTCAATTTGGTATTTAGTTGTAAGGGTCTGAATATAGAAGGAAGGCATGTGTACAAAAGTGATTAAAAGGGCTTCAGCGTGTGTCTTATCGATAGTTTACCTCAGTTGTGGTGGTGAGTTGCATCGATGCTTGATTTGGTGGTTTTTATATTGAAGGATGAAATGAATGTTGGTATTTAGGAGACAAACAGCTGATAAGGGGAATAAAGGAGGGAATAATACTTTTTTTTTCTCTTCCTGTGTGGGAAAAGCGGCTCTGCATCCCTGTGAGATGCGTTTTATGGTTGGTTTATCCTTTTGTTTCATCTGTGTCCCTTAAATGTTATATTGTGTTGCTTTTGCCTAGAGATAATCTTGGAATACGCGAGAGAAGGTGCTTTATGAAGAATGTATAAAATGACCTTAGCATGTGTTTTCTCACTAGTTTACCTCAGTTGTGATACATTTTCCTATTGATGTTCTAATTTGTTACTTTTATTTATAAATATGTAATGAAATCCAATTGGTTCATTGAGGGTGCGTAAGCAGGCTTAACCAAAGGGGGAGGGAGAGATGTACATATATTCCTTGCAAAAGCCGATGGTTTCAATATAGGAAATATGGGTAACTAATAATAGGTTTAGTGAGATAAGGTATGTGCTAGTAAGACACTGGCCCAGATATGTACTAGAAATGGAGGGAACCATATTTTCTAGTGAGGAGAACATAAGAAGAAAGGAAGAGCAATACATCATCTAGGAGAACAATAGAAGGTAAGGACTCTATGATAGGTAGGGTTTGTGAATTTTGACTTTACTTATATTGGCAGGAGGAAAGAAACTCTTTTTTCTCAAAGGTAGGAATCTAGAGTCCTGGATTTTAAGCATTGGTTTGTTGTCTGTGTTAAAAGGCTCTACGAATGGTCTGCATAACTCGTTTTATTGCGAGTTGATCAACCCAGTATAAGGATTTTTACCAATATTGATTTCATTGTTTTGGCTTAGGAAGAGATGAGTTATTTATTAAGGGGATGAGTAGTACAAATATTTGGGTCTAAGGAAGCTCCCTAGTTGGACAAATAGAGTTGCAGTATGTACACCATTCACTTTAATGGCAGGCGTAATGGGATCTCAGGGTTTACGGTTACCCCACATTTAATCAGTTAAATGGATGGCAGTAGAGTTAAAGTAGTCGTATGAAAAGTAGGTAGTGCGACGTTTAGTGAAGTTTGTCTAGTGATGTCTTGTTGAAGAATAAGTAGGTTGGGTTATGTTCTTTTGAAGAGGAAGTAAGGTCGGTTATGTT
Source organism: Picea mariana (assembly GCA_032191745.1). Taxonomy (NCBI): domain Eukaryota; kingdom Viridiplantae; phylum Streptophyta; class Pinopsida; order Pinales; family Pinaceae; genus Picea; species Picea mariana. The sequence continues at coordinate 10,927 of JASDQU010193749.1, read as the reverse complement.
ATGTTGATGTCCATGTTGATGTTATGTTGTATAGCCTGCCTATTGATGAATCGTGTTGAGCCTTCCTATTTATTATCTAGAATAGAGCCCACTTAGAGTCATTCCCTACGGGGCATGTTCTGTGGGGCTCGAGATCATTGGAATTAAGTTGGACGGTAAGGTGAGAGGTAACACTAGGGTTATTCTATGGAGGTTGAACTAAGAAATGTTTCCTAGCTAGTAGGGAAGAATCAACTACACAATTACTGGCGCTACTTTGACTCCTCCCCATTTAACTTGGAGGGTCACATTGTAGAGCGTGTTTTCAGTGTTGGAATTAGAGTAGTTGAATGATGAAGTGTCCAGGGTTGCTTAAACTTTGTTATTTCAACCCCCTTCCTTATAACAAACTTGACCCTGATTTTTCCATGTCCTAGGTCCAATGGAGAAATTATGGAGTAATGATCACTATATTAGTTGGATGAAGTCAATTTTAAACGACGAGAGTGTTGAATGTGATGTGCAATGAGACCTTCTTAGTTATGTTCCGTAGAAGAAGAAGTAATCTCGGTTATGTCTTGTTGAAGGAGTGGGTTATATAATGTTTTTTTGAAAAGATTCATGAAGCGGGTCCGGTTATGTACTCTCCTTGTTGAGAAAAATATGCATAAACCATTTTCCCTTTGGAAAGATGCTTAAAACAAGTATGGTTATGTCATGTAGAAGGAGTAGGTTTGTTGATGTCCAGTTGATGTTCTATTAAAACCTTACTATTGGTCATTGTACTAATTGATTGAGCGGGCATACATTGAGCGCATAAGACCACTAGCTCAATTATGAACATGGTCTTTCCTTAGGTGTGAAAACTCTTTGAACCTTAACCTAACAAGGCAACACAAGTATCCAGGTTCTAGTATTGGTATTTGGAAATATAAAAAAGCCTTATAAGCACTCTCTAGCTGACAGGAAGGAAGGAGCATCACAGCTAGTACCTCACCCAGATGATTGATCGGATCAAGACCCACCAGCAAAGGCAAAGGAAGATTCATTTATAGATTGAATAATTGATTTTTATTGAGTGGATCCTACAGATGTAGATTGAGTTACAGTTATGGGTAACTCATCATATTAGCAAGGTAAAAAACCAAAAGCATTAGTTTATGTCCCAACAATTGTGAAGCTAGTTGCAGTAGTAGCCAAGGCAGTTTACACTACTAACCCAGAACATGTGAATTGAGTGGAGTCAGATCCCGTTAGTGAGTCATAGCCCATTTAATATCCATTTGATCAAGATTTTTGTTTAGGTATAAGATCCTACTGGATATAGGTGGGAAGGAGCAATTTAAATGGCCTTTGTGTGTGTTTTATTGCTAGTTGACCTAGGGTGTGGTAATAGAGTTGATAGTGTTTTTAATTCTTCACTTTTATTTATAAAGATGTATTGAAAACCTATTGGTTTATTGAGGGTGTGAAAATTTAGTAGTATATAAGGAGATCGAGCAAGGGGAGAGGGGGATATGTACAATTATTCCTTGCGAAAGCCAATGGTTTTAGAAAAAGGAAGGAATAGAAGGACCCTTATATTGGCAGGAGGGAAATTCCTTATTCCAAAAGGTAGGAGTCCAGGTTCCCAGATTTTATTGTGTAACGTATTGGTTTGTTATATTTGTTATAAGGCTAATAGGAAGAAAAACAAAGCCAAATTTCTCTCTAGCTGGTAGGAAGGAGAGAAGGAGCTACCGCAATATTGGGTTCTATAACAAACTGTATCCTTATTTTTAAGGTCCTGGATATAACAGATAAATGAAAGAGTAATTATTACTAGACCAGTGGGATGAAGTCATTTCTAAACACTGAGAACATGAGTAGATAAAATTCCTATTATTTTCCAAGAGATAGGGGGAGGTGGAGTGTACGAAAAAGGGGGCATGCCAGTAACGTTAGAACTTAAAACCCGGCTCATTTGATTGTTATAATAGAGATATAATGGAAGAGAGCGTATGAATGAATCACATACAAGTGAACTCTAAAATTATGTACGATTTTTACCCCCTTATTTTATTAGGGATTCCCCCCTTATTTTCTTCTCCCGATGCCTAAATCCAAGACTCATTTTTAAGTGCGCTCTTTCCCGCCCTATAATATTAGAACTTAGAACCCAACTCAATTGATATAAAAACCCATGGAAAGCTCTCCCATTAATTGTATTTTGGGTAAAGCAAGTGATGCCCTCATCCTTGGGTAGAAAACCATAGAAAGTAATCATCCTTGGGTGGAGAACCATAGAGAGTCATCATCCTTGGGTGGAGAACTAAAGAGTCATACCATTGATTGGATCATATTGAATCAGTCCATGAAAAACCATCCATTCCAGTGTTGTATCAAATGATAATCTGCATTAAGCCACTTTTCTCCCACTGGGTTTAAGGCCCTAGACTCCAATTGCTTTCTAATTTTTTTCCAACTTCCTTCCAATAGAGATAATATTTCCCATGTTAGGGGTTCCCAAGTGAGCAATGAGAGAGTGTCCTCATGTAATTAGTGTAACCACATTTAAATGGGGTGGGGCTGTGTCATACCTGATATAGTGGAACCAAGTGAATGTCTTGGAAAAATAACCGTCTCAAAGCTAGTTCCCTCCTCTCTTTTGGATGAAATGGCGCTCAGGATAGTTCTCACTAAGGAACAGGATACTCATCTTGAATTCAAAAAGGTTCTAGGTGCTATGGTGTTTGATACTTAGTGCTTTTCTTTGGGGCGACACACTTGTTCTCCCCATTGCTCTAAGGCCAGCTCCTTGTATCCTTTTTCCATTGTTCTAAGGTATGTTCCTTATATTGTTGTCTCCTGAGAAAAAAATAAAAGAATGAGAAAGAAAAGGTTGTGGAACCACACCATCTCGAAGTAGTGTCCCCAAGAGCCGGTGGTGTAATGTCCAAGCCTACTTTGAAACAATATGCATAATTTTTTTTCCTATGGGTTTAGTTTGACTTTTACTCTTGGGTTATAATGGTTCAAAAGGAGACGATGCCCCTCGGGAGTTGAGCAGATGTCCTCCATAGGCTGGACTTATTGACTTGTTGGCGGGTTGATTCTACCTAAGTTGAGCTCATTCAAACTAAGACTAAGATTGATGGGCTTGTCATTTATTGAACACACTAAAGTGGGTCTCAAAATTAGACCCGCCACTCTTTATAGTTATGTAGAAAATATGTATGAAATGAGGGGTTCGGTTATGTCTTGTAGAAGAGATAAAAGAAAAAGATCCTTTGATTTTTTTGTTGAATAAGAAAACCCGACAATGTCTTTCCTTAGGACCTTACTTTCACGAGGTTCAAGTATTGGTATTATGAAGAGAAACAAGGTCAAAGTGCTTTCCAGTTGGTAGGAAGGAAGGAGTGGCCAGAATAACGAGTTTCAGGTCAATGTTAGAAATAGGAGTAAAGGAGGGGGCTAAGTCTACAATAGAATGTGTGGAAAGATAATTTTAGACTGCTTTTGATATGTAAGGAGTAAGACCAATTAGAATGGGTTAACTAACTGGCATATAAGTTTGAGTTGTTTCATAAAGAGTAGGGGTGTATAGAGAGATCAATGTATGTTCATGGGAAGCCATTCATAGTGTTGCGGGGTTAAGCTTATTGGCATTAAGTTGGATGAATGGAAGTTTGTTAGATGGATAGTAAGGTTCACAGTGCACACCAAGCCAAGTGGGACAGCTGGAGTTGGAATATAGGCCACTAAGAATAGCTAGGCTCAGCATACAACATACCACCTTGGTATCTAGACCACTAGGAATGGCTAGAGTCAGTATGAAAGACAAGGGACATCTAGGCTTGATGCATATATAAGAGATGGAAAGAGTTGGTATATAAATTAGAAGTTGATAGACTTGGTGTGAACACAAAGGAACGAATAGGTGAGATATGTATACTTGTTATAGCTAAGTGAGATATGTGCACTAATGAACAATGTGCATAAAGATATATGGTAGTTTGATGTTAACATTCCTTCCCCAAAGAAGGTGATGTGACATCCAATGAAGCCTGCCTCTTTATGTGTTTTGTTGAATAAGTAGGTTGGATTATGATATGTTGAAAGGATGCATGATGCAATCCTGGTTATGTTGGAAATATGCATGAAACAAGCTCCCCCTGTTATGTCATTTTGAAGGAGTAGGCTTGATGATGTTCTATTGAAGCTTATATATTGACATTAAGCTGCATTAAGCCTTCCTACTGATAAATTCCAATGAAAACCATTCCCTCACATGGACATGCCCTACGAGGCCCGAGCTCATTCGCATAAATTTGTATGGAAAAGGAAGATTTCTAGTTTAATGGTAAGGTTAAAGTGCATACTAGAAAGGCTAGAGACAGTAGGCGCACAAAGGATAGCTAGGAAGGGACATCCAGTTGGATATGTATATAAATTGAATGTAAAAAAAATCTTATGGTTAAAACATTTAAGTGGTGTGTTTATCAGTACGAGGTAAATGTGCAATTTCTTTTGTGTTCAACCTCGATTTGACACATCATATTTAAAAGAAATATTTCAATATAGGTCATAAATAAGATATTTCAAAATTTTCAATTGGGTTTAGCTTGGGTGGTTGGGAGGAATGGATGTTATCCTCCCCACCCAAGTTCAAATCCCACAAGTGACATGTTGAGCTCTTAAAAAGTATATCATTGTAATGAATTTGAGCCTTGTTGTTGACCGGTCTTGTGCCCTGAAGATTCTAGGGTTTACCCTCGGTACCATCTTTGAAATGAGGGGAAGTACTTGGGGGTTTTCCCTAGGCTTTGTAACATGGAAAAAAAAAGATATTTCAAATTCCTGCCTTAAGAAAAATATTTCAATATCAACTTTATAAAAAATACCAATATGTTAATAACAATTGACTTTCATACATTGATTTCTATTATAGTGTTATAGTAGAAATGTTAATAAAAATAATTTGATTCATTAATTTGTAACGATATAGTGCAAAATGATTTAGTGCATTGATTCCAATGATCCTACACTTCAAAATAAACAAGTTGCATTTATTTAATTGACTATTAGGTGAAGGTATCAATATTAGTATGAAAAGGTGAGAGTGAAATACACTACACATTGAGATCAAACAACATGGAATAAAATGCAAATAGAGATATGAGAAACATAATGCTGAAAAAAACTAAGAGAATAAAATGCAAATAAAATGAATGTGATTAGAATAGGAAATAGAATACCAAAATAAAATTCCCACAAATTTTAAAAAAAAATGTGAATAGAATGAATGCCAATAAAATGAGCATATGTTGTTAGGTGGAAATACATGATGAACGCATATTATGAAAGGAATTATATAATGAGAGATATTATCAAACTTGGTTCTAATTTTCTAAATAGTTGCATAGGACTATATCAAGCGTATATCCATCTTAACTCTAGATCCATCATGTTCCAAGAGAGATCAAATCCCTCAAGGTGCAAACCTTTCTTCAAGTTTTTTCACTCTCAAAAAGGTTTTCACCTCAAGAGATTCAATCACAATGCCTGAGGAACTCTTTAGTAGAGAAGGGGATATTTATGCCTGGAAGGGTTAAATTCAAATAGGAAAAGGAATTTAAGTAACCCCAATGGACCAAGATCAGTGGAAAAGATGAAAAAAAGTGTCCCTCCTCCTTAAATGTTCCACAAAGGGTGATGGTTATATGACATTAGAAGCTCTTCCCAAGGAAATAAAACTCCCCATTTGCTTACTGGAAACTCATGATTGCATTTAGTTCCACCATACTCCATATAGTTTCAAGAGCTTCTCCTTAGACATGCCAACCAAAGCCCTAAGAACACAAATTGAAAGAAGAAACAATTCTAGTGAGCAATGCGTGTATATACATCTAGGATTAGGGGAGTAGGGTGTGATGGGGGTTGGTATGATAAATTCTAATGACAAGACAGGGTAGTTGGTGAATGATAATGCTAAGATGGGAAAGGCAGGAAGGTATCCAAATATTAGTAGGAATTGCACAATGATGTGTTGTATAGAGTTGATACTTGACAATCTTTGTTAAAACTTATGCTCAATCTTATTGTATGCCATTTGTCCATTCATAGTATACCCACTCCCTTGGATCTTGGATCTTTAGGTAGCATCACTTTTTTATTTAGGTGTTGATTTTAAGGTTTTTTTGGCAACTATTTGATTTTTTAAGGCCATGCTTGAAAAAAGTTGTAATTTTGACCCGATTAGAAAAAATGGTGCTACCGGTAGCACCACTTTTTGATTTGGGTGTTGATTTTAAGGTTTTCCTGAGCTATTATATGAGTTTTGAAGGCCAGGGTTGAAAAATGTTGTAATTTTGACCCTGTTAGAAAAAATGGTGCTATCGGTGTTAGATCCTAGGCATGCACCTCTTCCTTCTATTCCTCAAAACCGGCCCATTCATCTGTCAACCTAGCTTCTAGTTAGTTTTTCTTCATGGTGTGTTAAGTCATTTCAATTTCTTTTACTCATCCCTTATTTGGTTTTTATTAGTTATTTGCTCTTTATAAGGTCAAGTCAAGTCTTGATTTGAATTGGATAAGTCCTATCGCCATGGTTATATCACTGATGAATCACAAGAAGAATAACTCAGGCCTAAAAGTGCAAAAAGGTGTTGATTGCAAGCACGTCGGCATTCTTGCAATCAACAGACATGCGCTATTTCATGAGTTTTTATGTTTTAAAAAATATTTAAAAGTTTGAATAAAAGAGCGTTGGCACCCAAATCGTGCTCACATATTCCTTGTACCCTCAAGATCATGGACATTTTTGCCTTGTGCAACTATCATTGTAGGTTTTATGCTAGATCATGCGCGTTGTACCTTGAGAAATTATCATTACAGGTTTTGTGTGGTTATTATTGCAAGTTGTGAGTGAACTTGAATTAACGCATACCCACGACCACTATTCTCAATAGAGGCAGCAAAGGCACAATGGTATCACCCCGAGAGCGCTGGCAGTTAAATAGGGAAGAGACAACATGGCTCGAATTGTTTGAGGCCATACCATAAATCAAGGATATTTTTATCAGGGGAGAGTGGTTTGACTTCATATGTGCCTTCAATGGACATCACACAGGGATTTCCCTAATCTTTGCACAGAACTTTGATGGATTCTAAACAAATATCGGGGACATAACCATCCACATAACATAGCACTTCATCGTTGGAGCATGCGCTCTCCCTATCAATGGCGAGTGGTAGTTTAAAAGGGGGAAATTACCAGCTGAAGTGTGTAATCAGTTTTTGGAAGTAGAACATCAAAACCCCAATTGGAGCCAAGGCATCCCAATCCTTTGGTTGAAAGAAGAATGGAGGGGCATCTTGTCTGCAATTCAAAGATATATCACGGGAGAAGGTAGGTTCTCAATTGTCCACTTTTATCACATTAGATTCCCCATGCATTTAAACAGTGAGAAATAAATGAACCTCCCCTTCTACCTACTTAAAATCCTAACCAAGATGTCCAAGAGAATCCATAATTACATAGAAGCTACTCACAGAAGCCTCTACCATCAATGGTTTATAAAAATATTGGTGTTTTTTTCTCTCGGCTAATTGGACATGTTTTGGACAGATTTTCTAGTGTCTTTAGGGTTACAGGAAGAACACAAAATTAATCAACAACCAGAAGAACAACATGTCGAGGTTTCCCAGGAAGGTAGGGTTTCTCCTGAACCTGGGAATTCATCCAAAGCCACCTAATGAGCCAAAGAGAATACCTTACCTAAAAAAGGGAGGACCCGATCAAATAAAGTGGGATCCATTACTCCACAAAAGGAGGAAATTCCTTGAAGGCAATTGAGGTCCTTTACATTGAAACATAGGGAAAGAGAAAGTGGTATGGTCTATGTCATAAATTATGTCAGAAAGGGAGAAAAACAGGCCAACCCAACATTCCAATCATCTCTTGAACATCTTGAGGATAAACCTATGTCTATTGCTATGTAGGTAGACAAAACTCCCAAATTGAAAACAAGCAGACATAGGAGGAATAAGCAGGCCAATCATGATATTGTTGCAGTTGAATTTATGTCATTAGACACCCAGATTGAAGAGCCCCTTGTGGAAAAACAGAGAAAAAAGAGAAAGGGGAGATAGGTCCCAGAAATGCCAAGCAAACCTAATCGAAACACCAGGTTAACCAACCAGTTGAGGTTGAACTCCAAATCCGTGTTTGATCCATCCCTCAAAGAGAAAAATCCCATAGTGATTGAAGATAAAGATATTGATGAAGACCTCTCTGAATTCACCAACATGGAGGAGATGGTAATACACACCCTGAAGGGAATGACAAGGGACAAGACCAGGAAGAAACGCAACAAAGAGGAGACCTCAAGTGTCAGACCTGTTGTTTTGGAAACATAATACACTATTGATCCATAACCATAGAAATATTTGGTGGACATTGCTCTAGACCCCGAGAAGGATTTTGAAGACATAAGTCCAAAAACAGAGCAGGTTTTAGAGGATATCAAACTAGTGATAAAGGGGAAAATGTTGATGGTGCATAAACCTATGAAATACACCACTGATGACAAACCTGAAAAAAGGCCCAGGTATGAGATGATACCAAGGAAATCCAAGATCTCCATTGATCTCAATAGGCTTGTTGTTGAGGAAGAGCATGGACTAAAAAATGGGAGTAAAACAAAGGCAGAAATCAAGCCTAAAATTGAAGCTGACAGGGACATGGATGACAACAATTAGCATGTGCAAGATCTCAATCAACAGAATGATAACATGAGGTAGTAGATCCAAGATCTATATCAAAAAAACAAGTTTCTTGAGTTGCAACATACAAAGCTACAGAAAAAATATCAAAAGTTGCAAAAGAAACACCAAAAAAACTACATGTTCCTGAATGATATTATCTAAATGTCTATTGTTGTAAAAAAGCAAGAGAATTTGAAGCATGTGCAAGCTTGGTCTACAAGTGTTCAAGTTGTGTCTCCAGTTATTGGCGTGCATGAGCATCAATGCAAAGTCAACAACAAGTTACAACTTGTGAATACTCTTGTTATGCAACTCTTTCACTTTAGTTATCAACAATAACTCCAGTTACATTGACAGAATATTTTTGGTTTAGTTAGAGATTTCACTTCCAATTGTAATAAATTTCCACTTTTGATAAGAACAATGTTTTGATTAAGTTCGAAGTGATGGGGATTTATCCCTATGAACTAGCACTTGAACTCAACTTCACTTAGTGTAAAGAAGTGTTCACAAGTTGTAATTAGGACTGAACAGTGAAGTTTATATCTACAGGATCTAAATGTAATGTAGAGTGGAACTTTAGAACTTAGATCTGAGATAGGTATTCGAAACCTCTCTTGAAGGATAAATACAAAAATCTTTGAATGTGAAAGGGTTTAGTTTTTTGGGGGTATCAAGCATCAGGACTTTCACTGGGCTTTGAAGTATAAAACTATTAAGTTTTCCACCTGGTGAATATAATTTCTGGTGACAGATTGTTTCTTCTCAAATCTTGTTTATCTTATTATTTTATTTGAATGCATGTGAAATGTATGTGAAGCATTGTTTCTTCTCTTTTTAGCTATTGTCTCTGTGAATTAGTTATTGTCATACAACCTAATTTAAGCTATTATCGTAGTAAATTATTTACTATCATACAATCTGTTTGAAGAATTTGTGTTCAGGTACATGTTTTGGATCTGAATTATTATTTCAAGTCTGAAATTCCATACGGCATCCACTAGATACCATGGTGGTCAACAAGGTAGGTCAACTTGTTGGAGGCATAACTTATGCATACAAGCTTTGATTGAGGTGATTTCACATTGTTGGAAAGGTCTCAGTGTGTAGAATAGTCTCAAGGAGATGGAAGCTATGATCACAAAGTCTTGACCTGAAAACGTGTCGTTCGATGTCTCAAAATGGTTTTGAAAGGTTCTAAACCCCAAATTTCCAAATTGGGCCTTGCAAGACAATTCCTCCAATTTTTCCTCCCAAAGAATACAAAGATAGATGAAAAATTATATAATAACTCATTCTAGATCAACACATGCTCAAGTGTAAATATGAAAACTTATCAATCTTAGATACAACCATTGCTAAAGGAATTTCATCTAACACATTATAATTTGACATCGCAAATCACTCTCTAATCCCATTTTTTTAGACATGTGTGATACATATTACTTTGATGTGATAGATCTGTATCGTTGTCTAATCCAATCACAACTAGAAGTCATGGTGTCTAATATTAAGTACAAATAACCTTGTAATACATCGATATCGAGCTCTACTTTGGAATTTCATGTGCACCAAAAGGGGCCTCCACCTTCTCTAATGTAATCCATCCAAATCTCATGCAGAGGAACCTATCTTAACTTCATGTATCTATTGTATCTATGTTACTCTACAATGGGTACTCAATGTTTGAAATTAATTTTTTTAACTTTCACGCGTAAACATTTAATAATATATATTTCATTAACATCTTATTTCAATATCTAAGAGTATGTGCATCTCAATCTAGTTGGGAAAAGCCATAGTGTTTATATGATGAATATGATGCATGTAGTGAAGAAACATTACTAAGGAATTTAATAAATTTGTCATAGGTGAATTTATTATTAATTTTTTAATTGTTCTTAAATTTGTCATAAGTGAATTTATTATTAATTTTTTAATTATTTTTAGTGATTGAGGTTTTTTTTAGATAAGTGAATTTATTATTATTTTTAGTGATTGAGGTTTTTTTAGATAGTATAAGTAAATCTATTATATATGCTAATTTATGACGAGTTTATTAATATTTTTAGTGATTTTTTTAGTAATATTTTATTAAAAATTGTTTTATTTTTACATTTAATAATAATAAAAAAATCAAATAATGTCACAAAAGTGTTGGGTATGTGTTATATTATTTGTACGGTTATCTCCATGTATG
>JASDQU010193743.1:0-10590 GCA_032191745.1 Picea mariana | reverse complement strand
TAATCTAACAACATCCACGATTTTCAAACAATTCTTTTGAAAACATTCACTTGAAATCAATTCACTTATGGAAATTGATTTAGTGAGAAATTATTTCCTAGAACTTGTATAACTAGAATGATTTGGATTGATATAAAAAGGTTTAGTCCCGGTCTTAGACATAATGTTTCTTTGCAATGTCTCCACTATTTCATCATCCTCACTAGAATGATTTTCCTTATCACCAGAAGTAATATCAAGCAAAACATTGTCAAGAGACTGAACTAGAGAATGTTGATCACCTTGATTTGTTGCAGTTGAATTATTGAGAACATGATGTTCATTCCTAGGTCCATCATCTTCATTGATAATCTCGTTCATGAGAGGAATATAAAAATCACTAGAAATATGATTACCATCCTCACCAATGTCATTGGATCTTCCATGAAACACTTGAAGGAAAATCCTCATCACCCATAAGACTGTCAATGCTATGTAGATTCTCACTTGGATAAAATATTCCATCATCTTCATCGATACCTTGAAAATCTTCATTTGTAAGAAAATCATCATCAACATTGTGACCACCATTGACATAATCATTTTCATTTCTTTCAAAATCCCCACTTGAGTGAACATCTTCACCATCCTGCTTAGTTCCTTGAAAATATTCATCAGTATCTTGAATCCTCACTTGGAGGAAACTCAACATCATCAAAATTGTTTCCTTTTAATTTATCACTCGGGAAAGAGTGTCCACCAATGGCGTAATCATCTTCACTACTTTGAAAATCCCCACTTGAGATATATTCTTCATCATCCTTATTATTGGCCTAAAAATCCTCATTTGGAGGAAAATATTCATTATCCTCATCAATACCTTGAAAATCCTCACTTGGAGGAAAATATTCATTATCCTCATCGATACCTTGAAAATCCTCACTTGGAGGAAAATCATCATCACCAACATTTCTTCCTTTCAATTCCTCATTCAAGAAATATTGTCCAGCATTTCCATAATCATCATCATTACTTTTAAAATCCCCACTTTGGGGGGATTCTTCATCATCCTCATTCGTGCCCTGAAAATACTCACTTGGAGGAAAATATTCATCAATACCTTGAAAATCCTCACTTGGAGGAAAATATTCATCAATACCTTGAAAATCCTCACTTGGAGGAAATTCATCATCACCAACATTGTTGTCTTTAACTTCCCCACTCGGGAAAGAGTGTCCACCATTGTCATAATCATCTTCACTACTTTTAAAATTTCCACTTGAGGGAAATTCTCCATCTTATTCATTGGTTCCTTGGAAATCTTCATCGGTACCTTTAAACTCCTCACTTGGAAGAAAATTTTCATCCCAATCATTTAAACGTTGGTCATAGTCTCCACTTTGACCTACATTTTGATTATTTTCATTACTATTAAACTACTGAATAGATTTATCACCATCATATTCCTCCTCTTCATCATTGGTGCCTTTAAAGTCCTCTGATTTAGGACTTTCATGAGGAAAATGTTGAAAACAATTGCTTGCACTATGATCAAACTTCTGACTAGATGAAAAATACGATGCCTCATTTTCATTACAAGCATTCCTATTTGTTATCACTCTGTAAATTTGTAAATTATAAATCAGAAGTATCACCTCAGTTAGCCTTTATCCTCTGGAGAGTTCTAAAGACAAGTTAGTGTCTTCATTCATTTTTAGAATTTTGACTCCATATCCCTAAGTGTCCTCCCCTTCCTTTCTAGGAAGTTTATAAAAAAAACCCCAAAACAACAAAACCTAGCCATTGATTGTCAAAGAAATACCAAGTGACAAAAGAGATCCCTCTCTGAGTTGAGCAGGCTAGTACCCAACTCTAAAGTTGGTTTGTAGGTTACCATTGTCGTTTGTTTTATCAGCCAAACAAATTTACAGAGTGCTAACATTCTGGTGTTGTTGTCGGGGATCGAAAGTGAAATTTTTCCCAAGAAAAGAAAAAATTAGCGCTTCAGAATTGATTCCTGAGGGTGACAGTGAATAAAACACCTTATTGGATGAGACTAAATCTACCCTAGCAACTCCATTACTAAGAGACCAGTAGCACAAAACACTTTGATCTAGAAATACTGGCTCCCAAGAGAATTCACACCAGGAGAAACCTAGACCCAAAAGAAGTGATCCCTATGTTTGATCCTGAGAAGATTGTACACAAAAGAAAAGAAAATCCAATAAGCCCAGTCTTGTGTTTAGACAAATATCTATCCTTTCCCAAAGATAGAGTAAGAAGCATTGAAGATATTGAGTGTGATGTGAATTTTGAGCAAACTCTGTTCATAACTAAATCAGAGTCTTATTTGAACGAGGTCATATTTGATAAGAAAACGTTCCAAGATTTAATTTTATTTATCTCTTTTAAACCTATTGTCATCCCTAACCAACAACTATTTCAAGTCCTTACAACAACCATGGCAGCTATTTTTTCCTTTCTTGTCCTACCTGCTCAGTTACATGATTTTCCCCGAGAGTATAATCCGAGTATTAAGTTGTATGATGTTGAAGGCAATGTGTCCGCCCAAAAACTGATTTTATAGATTTAGAAGAAGTGGATTTTGAGGATGAAAAAATGATGTTGTTTTCACAATGTCTTGCAGGAGAAGTCAAAAAGTGGTTCAGAGCTCTCATATCAGCTAGTATCATAGATTTTGAAGCCTCTGAAACCAATTTTCTTGCAAAGTGGGGTGACAAGAAAAACCCCCTTCAGTTGTTATCTCAGTATAACAACATGAGAAGGTCACCTGATGAAACAATGCATGAGTTTTCAACCAGATTTATAAACGTATATAATTTAATTCCTACTGAAGTAAAACCCCCTACTAAAGCTGCTCAACTTAGATATGTTGATTCCTTTGAAAGTGATTTTTCTTTGTTATTAAGGGAAATAATATATGCTTCATTAGATGATATGATGAATGATTCAATAGAAGTTGAAGTAAATATGATGGCTTCAAGAAAGATCAAATCTAACTCTGACAGGGCCATGAACAAGGATCAAGATAAAGCACAACCTTCGACCTCATTGACATTAGAAGAGAGGTTTGAAACGATGATGAAGACCATGGAGAATATGATGGAGAGGATGTCTTTGGAATGTAAGCCTAACACCAGAGAACAGGTTGATGCTCCAACTAGAAATCAGAGAAGACCAGCAGTTCCACAAATCAGACAAAGAGAGAAGAGGAACCAGGCTGACCAACAAATGAGACCTCCTTAACAAAGTAATTATGTAAATGAAAATTTTGATGGAACATTTGAAGACAACATGCATTGGTGTGATGCTAATGAAACAAAGGTGTTTTTGAATAAATAAGAACATGACCAGTTCATGGATGAAAATGAAATCTTCATATAAGAGGATAAGGAAAGGTTGTTAATAGAAAGGAAAGATTACCAGACAGGGGTGCAGAACACCATCATGCAATTCCAGAAACAATATAATCTACGAAACCAAAATGTGCTTGAAAATCCTCCAAAAGGAAATCCTCCTAAGGGAAATATTCCAAAGGGAAATATCACCAAAGAAGTTCAGAGTAATATACCTTCTTCAATTCATCCTAAAAAGGAATATGTTGCAAAAGATGTTGTGGAGAAAGGAAAGAAAAAGGAAGATCCTCAGAAGAAAGTGCCTAAAGCAAGAAAGGAGATAAACATCAAAGAGGTAGAGAAAACCTCATTTTATTTTAATTTTGAAAGTGAAATGGCCAAGATTAAAATCTTTGTACCATTCAATGAGTTTATAAATAATAGTGAATATAAAAATAAGATCATCAAGATGCTCAATATGGAACAAACTTCTGACACTTTGAACATACAAGTTGACCATCCTGCCATTTTTCTTGGCCCATGTGTAGAAGAAAATAATGGTGCTGATGAGGTCCCCCCTTTCTATGTCAGTTTGAAGATCCATGATATGAATCTACACAATGCTATGTTACATTCTGGAGAATCCCATAACCTGATGCCCAAAGTGGTCATGGACCAATTGGGCCTGGATATTACAAGGCCTTGCAAAGATCTCTTATCCTTTGATTCAAGGAAGGTAAAGTGCCTGGGCTTAATCAAATATCTAGTGGTATCTTTGTCTCAAATTCCAACAAAGAATATGATCATGGATGTGGTGGTTTTTGATATTCCTCCCAAGTTTGGCATGTTGTTGTCTAGGTCATGGCATGCAAAGTTGAAAGGAAATATACAAATGGATATGTCCTATGCCATTGTCCATGTCTTTGGTCAAGATAAGAGATTGTACAAGGAGGTTTTACTCAAACACATGGTCAGTAACAAGGCCCAACCGAATAACTATCCCATCTACTCTGTGGAGACTAAGTTGGTTTCCTCCATTTTCTTCAATGATTTGAGTTTTGAAGAGGAAGGGGTAGTGATTGAAATGGCTTCCAAAGACCAATTTGATCAGAAAAATGAGGAAAGTTCAGAGAAGAAAAGTGATGCAGAAAATTGGATGTGGAACATGAGCTTTGATGGGGCTATGAGCAGAGAAGGAGCAGGGGTTGTTGTATGGATCAAATTCCCCAAAGGAAATACAAAACAATGTTCTTATAAACTTTATTTGATTGCACCAACTACATGGCTGAAAATGAAGCATTAGTGTTGGGATTGAAGACTTTGAAAGAAATGGCTACTAAGAGAATAGATGTACATGGATATTGTGAGTTGATTATTAATCAGATAAAGAGTATATACCAAGCAAAGCATCCTATGYTRAGGGCCTACAAAAATATAGTGCTTGATATTGTTGATCAATTTCYAGAATATAATCTTTCAGTGATCCYAAGAGGAYA
The DNA here is from genome assembly GCA_032191745.1 of Picea mariana. Lineage (NCBI taxonomy): Eukaryota > Viridiplantae > Streptophyta > Pinopsida > Pinales > Pinaceae > Picea > Picea mariana. The sequence continues at coordinate 5,759 of JASDQU010193743.1, read as the reverse complement.
GAATCAGATTGTTGATWCCCTGGCTACTTCAGCCCCAGTCTTTAAAATTCCCATTTTACCTAACAAAAAATATGATATTGAGGTCAAACACAGGCCATCAGTACCTGATAATATTAAGTACTGGCAGGTTTTTGAAGATGATAAACAAATAGAAAGTTTCCTCAAGATGGAGGATGTGGTTGAGAATTTGAATATTGATGAATAATATTGCGATGAAGAGGTAGATGAAGTTGTGTTCACAAAGGATGTTTACTTCGAAAATCATATTGTTGGTAGAGATATAGTGCAGCTAAAAAGTAACATCATTCCCAAAGGCCCGATTCCACTGGAGAAACTCTTTGATAATAATGATGTGGCCAGGAGTCCTAAAATCATTGTAAATGAGGGAGATGTTGAAGATTGCAACATTGGGACTCAGGAATATCCCAAGGTCATTAAGTTGTCCAAGACACTTAGCCCTGAATTCAAGCAAAGATATATCAATTTAATGAAAGAATTCCCTGATGTTTTTTACTGGAGTTATGAAGACCTGAAAGTTTATGATACCAAGGTAATTCATCATGTGATTCCAATTAAATATGATCATAAACCTTTCAAACAAAAGTTAATAAGAACCAATCCTTTGTTGTTTCCCTTGATTGACAAAGAGATAAAGAAGTTGTTTGAAGCCAAGATCATAGTATCTTTGAGATTTTCCAAGTGGGTGGCGAATCTGGTGTCTGTCATAAGGAAGAGTGGTGTGATCAGGTTGTGTGTGGACTTCAAAAATATGAACAGGGTCTCTCAAGGAAACTACCCACAGCCTAAGATGGATCACATTCTACAGAAAGTGGTAGGTTCTCAGAAAATGTCAATGTTGGATGGTTTCTTTGGGTACAATCAAATCATGGTGCACCCTGATGATCAGTAAAAGACAAGATTTACAACACCATGGAGTACCTCCATGTATGCCAAGATGCCTTTTAGGCTCATGAATGAAGAAGAAACATTTCAAAGACCTATGGACATAGATTTTTCTAATGAGAAAGACAAGTTCATTGTTATTTACTTAGATGGCATCATTGTGTATTCATCTTCTGATAAAGAACATCTTAAACATCTAAGGAGGGATTTTCAAAAGTGCAGAAAGTTTGGCATTTCATTGAACCCAAAGAATTCGAATTTTGGCATGGAAGAAGGGAAGTTGGTTGGTCACATTATTTCAAAAGAGGGGATAAAGATAGATCCCAACAGATTTGAGGGGATCTTAAAATTGGCACATCCAGAAGCAAAAAAAGAGTGTAGTATTTCCTGGGGAAAGTGAATTTTCTAAGAAGATACATCCCTAACCTAGATAAAATCATAAAGTATATCACTAACATGCTCAAGAAAGGAAATGAGATAAAGTGCACCCCAGAAGACAGAAAATCCTTTGAGGACATTAAAGTGGCATTGGCGAAGGCCCCAGTACTGTCCAGTCCTAATTTTGAAAAATACTTTATATTTTTCTCTTTTGCCTCAGAGCACACCATTGTTGGTGTTTTATTATAGAAGGATGAGAAGAATTTTGAGAAGCCTATAACATACTATAGAAGTAAATTGAGGGATTCCCCATTGAAGTATGATATCATGGAAAAGAAGGAATATGCATTGGTCAATGCCCTAAAGGAGTTCAGATTTTATATCTTACATTCTCATACCACTGCCTATGTGAACTAGCAGTTCTTTGAAAGACATTTTAACTTAGCCTGATCCTGAGGGGAAAAGGGGAAGGTGGATAGCTATGTTGTTGGAATATGACATTGAGATCAAACCTACAAAGTTGATCAAGGGGTAGGGACTTGAAAAACTGATGGAACAAAAAAATTGTGAGATTTTGGGAATAAATTTAATTGCTGACTTGTTAGCAGATATAAAGGAGGAAAAGGCCCTTCAGGTATCCCAAAAATTCCTTGACTCCTCATGGTATGATGATATCATTTATGTGTTGAGAAATTTGCAGGCTCCTCCTGAGTTGAGTAAAGCCAAGGCCAGGTTCTTAAAGCTAAAAGCAACAAAGTTTTGTATTGTAAATCAATATCTGTATTGGAAGGATCCATGAGGTATATTGTTGAGTTTTTTGTTGGCGGAAGAAGTGGAAAATACCATCAGGGAGTTCCATAAAGGTGATTGTGGTGGGAACCATTATTGGAAAACTAATGTGCACAAGATATTGAGGGTTGGGTTATATTGGCCTAGCATTTTTTCTGATGTCTATAAAGAGGTTTCAAGTTGTCATGAATGCCAATTTTTTTATGGGAAGAGAAAATTGCAGCCTTTTCCCTTAAATCCCATCTTTGTTGAGGAACCTTTTAGACAACAGGGCCTTGATTTCATAGGATATATTCATCCACAATCCTTAGCTCAACACAAGTGGATACTGACAGTCACATATTATTTCACCAATTGGATTGAATAAATTCCCACCAAGAAAGCCACATATGTTGTTATCATTCATTTTTTGGAGAACAATATTTTGTCCAGGTTTGGGTGTCCAATCAAAATCATTACAAACAATGAAACAGCATTTAAGTCCAAGAAGATGGAAAAATTTTGCAGTGATTACAATATCACTCTTGGCCACTCCACATATTATTACCTTCAAGGTAATGGGTTAGATGATTCATCAAATAAGAGCTTAACTAGAATTATCAAGAATTTGTTGCAAGATAACAAAAAAGCTTGGCACAAAAAGCTCATCCATGCACTATGGGATGACAGGATCACTATAAAAAGATCTATTGCCACTTCACCCTTCCAGATTATGTATGGCATAGAGGAATTTTTTCCTACTGCACTAGGATTTCTAGTGATGAGGTTGCTATAAGAGCAGGATGATGAAACATATGCCACTTGAAGGAGAACAGATGAACTGATCAATGTCCAACAAACAAGAGAAAAATCCTTCAACAATTCTCAGCTACACCAAGACAAGATTAAAAAGGATTTTGACAGGAATACTAAGGAGGATGATTTCAAAGTGGCAGACTTAGTGTTGAAATGGGATGCCAGAAATGAAGACAGAGGAAATCATGGGAAATTTGACCATCTATGGCTAGGACCTTTCAAAATTGTGGCATACCATGGGAATAATGCCTATATGATACAATATAGTAATGGAGACATCATTGGAGGAGGACCTGTGAATGACAGGTTTCTCAAACATTATATCATTTAAAGGAACTATCACCCTTTCCATTCATTGTATATAACCATTTTGTTTTTCAATTGAAGTAGTTGGAATTAAATCAACAAAAATTGAATCCCAAAGCGAAGGCCCTAAGTTATGATGAGTAGATTTTGAGTTTTCTGAATAAGATGTTGGTAAATTCAGTTGCGGGAGTAAATTACATCCCAATAGATAGGCACTCGGTTTGTCATTCTTAGATACCTCGCAGGGAGGATAGCATCCCCAGTTGGAGTCCATGTTATCACCATAAACATTTCCATATGAAATCTAGTTTTCAAGACTTAGCGAGGTGCAAAACTGATGTGGGGGCGTGAAAAAATAGAGAACAGGGCCAAGTCTATCAGGATGAGGCTAAATCTAATGGTAGTATGGAGTTGATGGGACTCGATAGGTCAAATATCGCAGTGCTATAGATCAACGTACGGGGATCTTTTCGGGGAGAGGAGTTGTGCGAAAGATAATTCCCGAAAGCGGCCCAAAAAGTAAACCATGGTTTCAGGTCGGACCATGTGGTGCCACTGGATGAATTTCAAGGCGAGAAGCGGGTTGCCCCAAACCACTTGCTCACCCCCTGAAATCGGGAAAGTATATAGAATGGGGATCGTCGTTTATTTTATTGTTTTTTCAAATACTGAAAAGTTGAAAGTTGGCGTGACCACTCCATTCAAACTGAAGCTCAACAGTATGCCAAGCTCACGTATTTTACTCTCGTTTATAGGTATTTTTCATCGCCATCGTGGACCCTATCATTATGTCTATAACAGAGAAAGACCCTGTGTCAAACGAAGAATCCCTAATTGACCGAGATTCAGATGTGTTCGACACTGAAATTACCATTTTGGCCATATCCATGTTTATAGCCAACAAAAATAACATCCTAACTCACAAGTATTAATTAGAAGTGCTTAGGATAGTCTTTTATCAACAAAAAGATTACTGGAAATTTACTTTTTATGTAATTTTCTGAATATAACAGTTGCTGAAATAAATGTAAAGACAGAAGTAAAGACACCAAGATGATAATCAAGACAGATGAGACATAAAGAAATCCTTTATTTCATTCAAATTCACCAAAGTGTCATTTTCTTTACAAAATATCATGCAAAAATTTTGGACCAAAGTCAAACTTAGACATCCTCGATGGAACATACAAAAATACCTTTGATAGAAAACCAAAACTAAACTCTAAAAGCTAGATCAGATTGCCACATATTATTTCCCACTCTACTCTACACAATAGCCTTTGCCAGTCATGAAAACTAATTCACAAACAAACAAGTCTACAAAGACTATCAAAGATAGATCAACACCTCTGAAAAACAAGTGTCTGAATGATGTGATTCAGCCATGAATATTGTTGTCTACAATAAGACCTTGCTATCATAAAAGAGAATTAGGCATGTGATGAATAAATGAATAAATGAAAACGGAACTATCTCAACATAACTCAAAGAGAAAATCTTAGTATCCTTCTGCTTCTATCCTCCTCTTGTTCCTCCCTTTCCCTTTTCTTTTAAACAAATTAGAATTGGTTGAAGTAGTTGAACCAACTCATTAGTTAAGTTAATTAAAATACTCAACTAACTTTAGTTAGGGGGAAGAGTGATAATCATAATAAGGGTTATAAATAAATAATAACTAGTAGGTGGGACCCCTTGTGACTCCCTTTAGTTCATAAAAATCATAAAAATCATAACATGACCATTAGTTAAGTAAAACACAGCTCCTCGTGACTCCCATCAACATATTCATTTTTGACAATTTAGCTCATGATATTTGAAATTATTTAAAAAAAATATTACTCGTATGTCCAAAATAAAACATGCTGTCCAAAAATTCGTGAAGTCAACTGTCACCAATAATAGATAAAATAAACCTCAAAATTCATATTTTCCGGTTTGTGAGGCCATATTTTCCTTACTAATGTTATCATTTTTTAGTCTTTCTGCACCTTCCTTAGACTATCCTTAAGCCTCATGTTGCTAATCATATGAGAAAAATCGTCCTTCCAATGTAAGCGGGAGGACACAGACTTACCAAAATTATCTGAAGTGCGCAAGGGACAGTAGAGGCCTTCTCTTTGACAGAGGCGTAATAGGCCTCCATTTTAGCCTTTTATTTGAATAGCTCATCCATGCATGCGTGATTGATTAGAAAATGATATTTTAAATAGCCATACATGACAACTCTTTAACGATATGAAATAGATATTGGCTCAACAATATATTAGAATCATGCAATACAATCCATACCATTGTTAAACTATTTGTCGATGAGCAGGGGGTGAACAAAAGGTTATGGGATATGAAAGGGGTTTGTATTGAGCGAAACATGATATAATGAGGGGGGAAATAACATGGTTACTGCTCAACGAAAACAACAATAAATTGTAATGAAAATAAAAAAAACATCACTATAATCCAATCAAGACACTACCACCTCCAACTGCTTCATACATAAATTCTCTCGACTGTAGTCAATTTTAGAATAGGGAGTGAAAAATGAATACGATGTTGGACACACCTACCACACTTAGAGGGGGGGGTGAATG
>JASDQU010193742.1:0-19867 GCA_032191745.1 Picea mariana | reverse complement strand
GACGTCGAGGTTTTTTCATACAATTTGGCCAATGCATCCATCAAACCCTTTGTTGTATTTTCTTTGGAAATATTGAAAGCCACCGACACTACCAGGATCAGCCGTATCATTCCTAGAGCCTTTCTGTCAAGAATCTCCCATTCTTCGTCCTTCGTAACCATCGGCTTCTTTGCTATTCCATCCAATGGTAGGAATAGATCATTATGATATAAATAGTCTTCCATCTACATCTTCCATAAATGGTAGTTTTGGCCATTAAATTTATTGACCCTAAACTTTCCATCTTCCAACATTACTCCCACTCAAACCAGGAACCCTCCTTTCATGTGAGTTACCTTTCGCTCTGATACCACTTGTTAGAAAAACAAGACCATGGAGCAATAAAATAAAACAAATGCGGAAACAAAACACAAAAGATACACAATACAATAGAGACACAATTTTACGTGGTTCACCCAGTGTGGGCTACATCCACCAAATAAATTGCCAGGTCCTTCCTTTATTATTATCCAGCATATGAAGGGATACAACCTACAACAAACCCTTTGTAACTTCCTCTTCTTTCTCTCACAGTCTCCTATCTTAGAATATAATATTCTCCATCAACCATAGCCGTAATGCATTTCCCTCATAAAAGAGGGTTGTCTTCTAGGGAAAAAACCCCTAACATAATCTCTATCATTAGATCTACAACCTTATAATGAAGGGTCCAGATTTACAATGAAATTACAATATACATTTACAAGGCAATTTTTCCTTCGGGGACTTCGCCCCCGAACCCCCGCTGGGAAGAGTGTACATACTTCTGGGGTGTAAATACTTCATGGGGTATACACACAGCTGAAAGTAAAAGACCTATGAATCAGGAAGATAATCAGACTCCACAACCAACATGTTGGTGGCTCATTTGGAAAGGTAATAGATGCTAATGGTTTTTCGAATTGTTGAATTATATGGACTTGCTTGAATTATGTCATTGCATAAGTTAAAAGGTGATATGGCCACGTTGTTGGATTTAATGGGTGATGGTTTCGATACATGGGTTGATTAATGGTGTTAATGAATGACTCTTTGACATGTAATGAAAAATTAATGGAATGTGGGTGGAGGCGATGTCCAGTTACTACACGTCACCTTTAATCCTCCCGTTAACCGCCACCCTAGTCGGGCTATTGTTCGATATTGTTGTTGTGGTTATGTTTTGATTTCTTAGCATAGAGGAACCACTTGACCAACTCACGTTTTAAGGAATTCGATTATAGGTATGTCTTTTTTGGCCATTTTTGACTCTTCTCTGGTTATGAAATGATTACTGACTCAGGTTTATTGGTTTGTGTTTTCCTAAGTATTGCAACTGTGTAAGTTGTGTTCTTGAAATGAAGCATGGTTGGTTCTTTCTGCAATAATATTGAATTTGTAGAAGTTATCGGTCATCCTTGGTGGTATCTCTCTGTTATCCTTTTTGGTTTAGTTGGAGGGATCTTGTTTGGTCTTGGGTGGATAGTTATCTTCACGCATTTGTCACTAAATCCAGTCTCTAGATTTTATGGGTTTAATGGTTGAAGGCATTCTACATCATTGTGTTTTTTTCACTTAGGCATTGGTTGATTTCATCACTAAGGGTCACGAAATGGGTTTTATTTTTCTTACTTGGCCCTATCTTCACCTCTGTGTTGTGTTTGTTTGATCAAAGTGCATGAGGGTTATACCCTGCGTGCGTTAAGTAACATTTCCAAGCCGAGCGAGAGCCTCAAATTCTTTCATGGCCCCTGCCATGGAATTTTTACCTATCACGAAAGAGTTATGGCGCTTTCTAGGTGTGCACCATTGGCCTCATATTTTTCACCATTACGAGGAGTTGGATTTGTTCTCCTTGTGTTGGCTACAGAGTAGACCCTTAACCTCCAGTATGAAGTTTTATAGAGAAGACTGTCGGGCTTGTCAAAGTTACTATGGGTTATTTTGGATTGAATGTGTTGTTGACTATTTTTAGCACATGATCACCCGCTTGGTCATATGATAGTCGTGTTGGTTTTGCATTTAGTTATTGCCTTGGTTATGATAGTGGTAAACGCTGCACTTTTATTTTCATAGCTCAAATTACACAGTCACTCTCCTTAATATTAATAACTCCATATTTTTTAATGGAGAGGGCCAATGCCCCAATCCAAATAGATGGAGGGGTATGCATGGTTATCATAGATTTTTAGGTCGATTGATTTTACGACAATGGTGAATTGGTGGTTTGATGCATAGTCATTGGTATTCTTTCATTAAGGATTGTTTGGATGTTTAGCTGGCATTGGTTACAAATGCTTGATGTTGCTCATGCATGTCGCGTTGTGTGTATGGTGTTTTTACACAATGAAATAATGGTCCTGGTAACTGGGGTTTTTCTTTGGGACCAAATGATTTTTGAACCCAATGACTGTAGAAACTATATCCACTATATCCTTATGATTGTTCAATTTTATAAGCCTGAGTTTCCACAACTTAGTTGATTACAATTGGTCTAAATTGAAGTAACATTGTGTTATTGATAACTCAGCACGATGGATTGAGTTATACTGTGACTGTGTGTTTGATTTTGTTAAATGGAGATATTGCATCATATTTTTTTGGTGGTTGTGCACTGTGTATGATATGGATAGCTTGGGTTTCATGCTCAGGGATACCCATCGTGTTTTAAGCATGTTTTTTTTTGTTGCAATTGATCATTTGTTAAAAAATCATGTTGAGACCTTGTCGTGTTGGATAGACGGCCCATATTTTTAAGTCACATTGAATTGGGTTTTACAGTGGCAGAATTACATTGCCTGAGTGAATTACCCTGTGCATAGCTTGTGTCAAAATGGTGTTTGATGGATGTATGTTTAAATGTCAATTCGGGTTTTGCAATTTAATTTGAATTATTTGGTTACTGCCTATATATATGTTTAATAAATATTATTTCATTTAAATGAAAGGCCCGATTGCAGTGATAGTATGACTACATTGTTAATTGTGGAAACGTGACTTTGAGTATATTTGTTGATTGAAGTAATGATGGGTAGTGGTTGATTTTGATGGTTAATAGAGTGGAATGATTACTGTCTGAAAATTGTTATAAGATGTGAAGAAAGGAACAAAATCCCTTTACATATTGTGTGCAATGCATATTGTCTTGTGATGACATTGTAATGGATATTTTATTATGAATAGTGAGCTAGTCAAATACACAGAATTTGTTATTTGGTCACAATGACTATTGGTTGGTGCATTTATTTTTTGCAAAATGTTTTATGGATCACTTAATTAATTTCATGAACAGTAATCATTTTTCTTCCCTTCCATTATTTCATTTTCCGCTAATTACAAATCCCATCACCTTTCCATATTAATTTTTCATTCCCTATTCTGATATTGATTACAGTCAAGAGAATTCTAGTGTTAAAGAAGTTGAAAGTGGCAAGTGTCTTGTGTGAATTACAGTGATGTTTTATTGGTTTTCTTTACATTTGATTGTTGTTGTCATCAAGAAGTAACCATGTCATTTTCCCCCTCATTACATCATATTTTATCTCAATACAAACCTCTCACATATCCCAAAACCCTTTTTCACCCCCTGCTCATTGATTAACAGTAAAACAATTTGTATGAATTGGATTGAATGAGTCGGATGCATCGCTGAGCCAAATCTATTTCATATTTTTAAGAGTTTTCACGTATGGTTATTTAAAATACTATTTACTAATCAATCACACATGCAGGAATAAGATTTTTCAGTTTAGGAAGCCATGGTCGAGGAAACAAAGGTAGAGATAATTGGAACTGAAGCCCAAGAAGGCCCAGGTTCTCCATACATTTAGACGTTGATTCACAAGAGCTTGACCAATTGTTTCATGTCAGATTTTTCAATTGGATTGGGCAGGGAGTATTCTAGCCTAGGCCTAAAATGCCTCCTTTCCAAGCCCCGCAAGCCCCTGGTATCCCTGTACCTCCTCATGTCTCATTATAACCCAAGGTTCCTGGCAATGATGGATGGCAAGAGATTGTCAACCCGACAATATGCCAATATCGTGGCTAGACGAACTTGTTTTTTCCTGCTCCTCCACCTAACAACCAAATCAACCTAGCTACCCCTGACCACTCACCAGTGCAATCCTCCCATGCTAACAAGAGATTGAAAACTAAATCCCACCATGCCCTTGATAAAGGAAAATCCATTGCTGCCACTTCCTCACCCTCCAATGGCTCTCACAAATCCGTGTCTTCCAGGATGCATTTGAGGGACGATTCTTCCCATGAGATCAATGAGATTAGGCCTAAAGGCTCTGCACAGCCAAAGGCAAATTCAAGAAAATCAAGAGGTGGTAGTAGAAATCAAGGAAGGGTTGCATCATAGACTGTTACACATCAAAATTACTCACTTCAATAGTGTCACAAGTGTCGTCATTACAAGTGTTGTAAGTGTCTCATCTTGTTCGCAAGTGTCACAAGTGTCACAAACATCATACTACTATCTTTCCTATGTCATGCCTCTAACAACATCATAAGGGAATTTAAGACACCTTAAAGACTAGTTTTTAAGAGGAGAAATCAGTTGAAAGGGACTACAAGTATTTTTCCATGGAGTAAACCACTTTAAAGTCATTTTTGGAAGGCAACACTCCCCTATACACTGTCATAGAGTTCTAGCGCTCCTTGAGCCTCTTTGGGGGAGCGTTATAATGCTCTGTGCACCCTTTTGGGGGAGCGCTAGCCTTCCTGAGAGAAATTTGGTTTGTTGAGACAAATCAGAGAAGAATCCCCTCAATCACTGAAGGTGGTTGGATTCGAATAGAAGGTCAAGGCATGATCATAGGGAAGATCCTCAATTGAAGGATAATAATCCTCAAATTATCCCAAAGATCTCTTAAGTGGTTGGGCCTCTCCAAGGTTATATAAGGAGGCCTTCTCATGGTGAAAGGAGTAGAAAAGTTTGGAGATATGAAACTTATGATCTCATAAGTGAGATGCCATTGAAGCATAATCAATGTGGATTACTTGATCAAAGGGGTTGGACAAGGAGAGATGGAAGAGGCTGTTGCACCTCCATCAAAGGATTGTAAGCACCTTTTACTTGTTCTCATTAATAATCAATGCTTGGCCTGTTTCTTTCAAATTTATGTTTGTTCCACATGAATTTGTCTTTAGTAGATAGATCTATGTTTGAGATAATCTCAATAGAATAGGAAGCCTGTTGTATCTTTGTTTGTTCTACAGGATCTATCGAGGAGCTCAGGATTGGAGCTTAGCTTGGGATTTGCGAGGACAAACATCGTTAACAAGGTACACATCTTTATTATTCCTCTTCGTATATTAGCTTAATTAGATCTAGAAAGGATGTCAGTGTCCATGTTAAGCACTTTTCTGTCTTGGCCTTAGGAGTCTAGAGACCAAGAGGGAATCCGCTTGTCCATAGGAGGAATCACCTGTAACAGAAATTGGCGACTCCACTTGGGAGGATCTTTGATTTTTGTTTCCTTTCCTAGATCTTCTTTTGCACCTTTGCCCACTCATTTGACCTTCTCCATAATGTCTCTTTGATTCTTATATCTGATTCATTGGCTCTTGATTTCATCATATGCAATTTGATTGACTGAGTTCGCTTGATTTTTTTGTGTTCTTGGGCATTTTTCTGAACTTTTGAAGAATAATGCTCCCCTAACCTTGCTATTAGAGCGTTGACACTCCTTGTTGGTCTTACACAAAGTGTTATAATGCTCTGGTGCCCCTTACACCAAAGAGATACCTTTTTTGTGAAAAATCTCCTAGGTTTTCAATTTTTGAGTTCATTTCTTACTTTTTGCACTTTCTCACAGTCTCATACTCTCAGTAAATCTTGGTCTTGGCCTTCAACACCCTATTTTCTAAGAATTGATCCTCTTTTGTTTGGAAATTTGACATTTTATTTCCTTTCTTTGAAGTCACTCTTTGTCTTTGCTGATCTATAGTTAACTTGTTGTTTTCTTCTCATTTACTTGACTGAGTGGAAGCTTTTGTGAGGAAACCCAAAGGTCTGTGCACCTTTCCATTTGATCTTTGAGGTCATTTTTCCAACATTTCTCTTTTGTTTGAGGGTTTTGGTTCTTGTTTGCAAGTTTGGTTATCTTTGTCTTTCTTATTTATTAACGACGAGAGTGTATTTTTGTTTGTTTCTGATTGTTTAATCCTGAAGTCTGATTGACATTAGAAGTTTTACATCTAATTATCATTCACATATAAGAAAAGGACATATTTTAGTGATTGGTTTGGATATTAGAAGGCATTTCTGAAATTTCTTAGCATTACATTGGATTTCATTGAGAAACAATTGTATGAGGATGTTTCATCTCAGTGTGTGATAATGAAAATAACTTTCTCTCCTTCCCTTAAATAAGCGTTCATCGAAATAAAAGACTATTTATCATATTTCATGCAATTTTGGGAATTGAATCATAACACCATTGGTTTCACTTTCATAAACCCTTGAGTAAAGAATAGTTGTAAAATTATCGCTAATTAAAATTTATCTAGAACATTTTTGTTTTTAGAATCTTCCACCAACATTAGACTAAGATTAGCACTTTGGATTAGTCTGTGAATACAAATCTCCAAAGTATTAAAAAAAAACATTAGCATATTGCGATAGGGAGAGTAAATCCAATTGTTGTATAGGATTTTTGGGATCCCCCTCTCACACAGGGGTTACACACGAGATCGCATTCGAGAGAATTATGAAGATTATCCCTCCATGATCCAACTATTTGTAGTGGTCGGATTGTATATTGGGGGTCACTTGAGGGTATACCCACGATTATGTGTGGGAGACTCCAAGTTGATTTCGGACTTGTTATCCTGCCCATACATTCATACTGGACTGTCGACAGTACCCACCCAGGAGCTGACTACGAGTTGGTGTCCTTAGTTTCCATAATCTTTAGGTACTTACACAAGGTGACGGTGAAGGGAAGTCTTCACTGTACCTAGAATAGAAGGTGGTCAAACTCACTCGAGCTCCTCGGAGGGTAAATCCACAATTACTGCATGGAAGCTTGCACCAAGGCAAAAGTTCATTAAGCAGGTTGTCATCATAATTGTTCCACCATATCCTAGCCCCTTCTTGACTTAATCATGCGATGTTGGATTTCATCACCAACTAGTATGGTCATCGAGAGAAGGTTTTGTTTGCTTGGTTTTGATTCCTAGATTCTATTAGCATATGTTGTTTCTTTTCGTTAGTTGGCCCTAGATTTTCAGTGTGTGCTGTTATTCTCCAAAATTGATCCTATATACAATAAAGGTCTTCGTCGATCACATAGGATGAAAGGGCTGCCTCCGGAAGGCTACCAACTCTTACCCCCTAACCCTCCAGAAGACAACTATCGTGGAGAGGTAGAAAATCAATCTGACACTGGGAGTGTTGTTGCCTCTCTGTTAGACAATCTAGAAGTCGCTTTGGTTACAGTTGAGAATCCCACTCCTAGCACTACATCTGTGTCACCAACCCCTCTCAAACCACTTTTTCTTCATTTAAACTCCCTTAGGAATGTCATAGACGAAGAGATCCCACAGTTACCTGAGCAAGCATTTACCGAAACATATATGGGATCCACATAACCAATCTTTGGTGATGAGTATGGGACTCCTATTCATCCTACCACTACAGTAGATACAAATCCCACACCTACTCGTTATATATTGAGGAATTCATCAAGACGCGATCTCTATGAACATTTTGACTCCATTCAACAAACCTTTAATCATCATGATCCTCCTTTTGAAACGGGGCCATCTGGTCAAAATATGAATCACCCCATTGATCAGGTCATTAAACCTATTGTTACGTCAACACAAGTCCATTCGAATGCTGGAATCATCACCTCTACTCATTCCCAAGGCACTTCAATCCCTACCCCCACTTCTACAAACTTTCACTCTATAGCTCCACATGTTCCACACGATCTTGCTGGGAAATATTTGCACCAGAGAATGTAGACCCTTGCCAAGAAAATGCAATCGACTAGAGGGAAACCACCATCTAGCAGACCTATCCCTCCTAGAATACTACCATCCTACGGCAGGCCTACCCCTCCCAGGGGATAGCCCCCTTTTCATGTTCCTCGCGGAGGGAAATCTCCCTTTTCCAGTCATACCCCGGTTTTTAATGCACCGCTGGCATGGGGGAAACCTTAATTGCTAGAAACCCTTCACAATCCTAGGGATTATCTTCAGGAGGCACATTTACCAAACCCCACATTGGGGGGCACTCATATCATAACCCACAAGGAGGAGGATGAAATCATGTTCCTTCGAGACCATCTTATGGACACCCTTATTCGAGCGTCCCAAAAACCACCTGGAGTCCTCAAGGACAACAACCTTATCCTTCCCAAGGGTCTAATGTTTATCCTCCCCATGGGCCTAATGTGTATCCACCTCCAGGACCTACTTCTTACCCTCCTTAAGGGAAAAATGTTTATCCTCCTTATGGGAAAGCAAATCACTATGCTTATAATGCTCAGAACCCACCGGGTTATGCAAATGTTTCTCAGTCATCATTGAATCCTGCTTATCCTAGTCAGCAACAACCATATGTAGGAGGAATTATTGGTTACAATTATCCACCTAACCCAGTTTATGGTCCTACTGGTGTTCCTATCCCACACTAGTATCATTCGCAAGTTAATTGATAGCTACCTTTCCTTGTGACTCTAGATCTACCAGACTTGTCTCGGTTAACCAATGATCCTATTTTTCATTCACCATTTTGGCCGGGTATTCCAGATAAACTTCCTTCTGATATTCTGAAATTTGATGGAAAACCTGGAGAAGATCCAAATAACCATATGATGACCTTCCATTTGTGGTGTTCATCAAACTCCCTCATGGATGATTCTATACGTTTGCGTATTTTCCAGCGAACACTTACGGTCTCTGCAACAAAGTGGTATATTGAACTACCACGTGCTTCTTTTCAAGATTTCAACTCCCTTTCCATGTCTTTCCTTAGACACTTTCAACTACCCATTCTCTATGAGACAAGTATTGAACTCTTGACCTTCCTTCGTCAAACTGACTCCATGCATATCTATGACCATTTTCATGAGTGGAGACAATGACAAAGGATGATCAAAGCAATCATTCCTGACCAATTATTGGTGGAGTGGTTTACTAAATCACTCTTACCCCCGATTGCTCGTGATGTCGCTATGGGTGGCGTAGTCACCAAGGAAGAAACCATTGCTCGAGCTCAGTACTTGGATTTGGTTTATTCCCAATATGGTGCTTTGTATGAGTTGCTTCTGAATGTTGCTCAAGCTAATGCCAACCCATCGAAGCCATCATCCTCATCTCATGCGAACAGTGTTATTAGTTCCATCAAAACTCAATCTACTTCCCAGTCAACCACACTCTCCTCTATCTCCCCCCAAACTCAGATATTTGAGGTGAATGTAGTTCAATCTGCCCCTTCACAACAATCCAGAGGTAAGAAGAAGGCAAAAAATAAATCAAAAAATACTAATAACATTGAATCAAGCTCAAACACCTGCTACTGAAAATAAACCACAACGGAAACTAAAATTCCCATGTATCATTTGTGGTGACAATCACTACACTTGATACTGTCCACATCGTGATGAAGTGGCCAAACTTTTCCATGGAAATTCACAACCCATTGTGCTTACTCAGCCTTTTCTATAGGAACAATCCATGGTTGCTCAAACCCCCTCTCCTGGGGGTAGTTCTAGCCATCCTCATGATGAGGCCTCAACAAGTTCCCATATTTATATGTTTAATGGGATTAATTTGACCACTCTCTCTAAGACATATGACACATCGATTAAACCTGACAAAGGAAAAGTCACTAACGGTATTGGTACTTTACTGAATCCATCACCATCCTCTGTTAGTCCTCCATCAGTTAATCCTCTGTCTGGACCACTTCAGATTGAGAAGCATACGTTCGACTCCATCTTATGCCATCCTAATAGAACTATCCATAAATCTACCTTTAATCCTAGTTCACATGCTGCCCAAAACTACAACATTGTTGAAGATTTGGCTCAAGCACCATGTGCTATATCTGCATTAGAAGTTCTACAACAATGCCCCAGTCAACGTAGAAATCTATTGGCTGCTATTGGCGTTGTTGATCCCTAGTCGTCCAAAAATATCATTTTTAACCTAGACAATTATACATCTCAACTCTCCCACCAGCTTACTTTCCAAATTGATGTTGTTCTTCACAATCAACAAATTCACCGAACCATCTTGGATGAGGGAGCTTCTACTTGTGTCATGTCTTTATCATGTTGGATAGGTTTCAAATCACCCGCACTTAACAAATCTCCAATGATGCTACACGCATTTGATGGGAAAGTTTTTCATCCCCATGGGCTTTTATAGTCCCTACCCATCCAGTTGGGTGGAAAAACTGTCATTGTTGATGTCGAGGTGGTCGATGCTCCCCTCGATTACAAATTATCACTTGAAATAAGTTGGTTTTATGCTATGAATATCGTTTCCTTGTTGGTGTTTCGATGTGTAAAATTTCCTCATCAGGTAAAAATTGTCACTATCGATCAATTAGATTTCTGTACACCCGGTGCTCGTGCTCCCGCTACCAACAATATTCCATTTTTGGGAGATCACAAGATCACGTATGAAAGCATTGGTGTTGGCTTGTTGAAATATCCTATCCTTATGGGTACCTTCCCTACACCATTTCCACCGACTACACATCATATTTCCACCGTCAATATGATTTCAGCCACAACTTATCAATCTTTGGAATCATCAAACCCTTGGATTGTACCTAGTGCCGTGGAATTTGATGCGCTAGGTGAAACCATGCCACTTAGTCCAGCCGAAACATCATATGTTGCTATCCAATCTTTTTCTCCCACTTTGGATGAAAAACATCTACTGGCACCCGACAGTTACTCGATGCCATCATGGTTAAGTTCCTTGTCATCTGCAATCGACTACATTTCCCCAATTTTTCCCTATGATGAATCTATTAGGGAAATTTTGAGCATTGAAGAGCTACCTCGGGATGATAACCATCATTGATCCTCTTTTATTCCCCCTCATGAAAAAAATTGGGAAGATATACATTCTATCTTCCCTCATGATGTTGATTTTCCATTGTCTCCGATGACTTCAAATTATGATGATTTGGATCTGGTAGTTGACATGGTGATCTCTTTGGTAGGGATATTAGAGGCTGATCTCCTTACCCCTATCATGGCCCTTGACATGTGTTCTTTCCACAATGATTTTCTTCCATCCAGTGAATATCTCCTGGAAGCCATGACCGAGTTTTGTCCCTTGACATCATCTCCTTCCAGAGCGTTATTCTCTTGAAAGCCATGATCAAGGAGAGTTCACGAGCATAGTTTCTCTTCTCTGTGGAAAGCTCATTAAAAAATTAAATAGAGTCTATGGGCATAGTTTTCCTCTCTGTAGCAATATCGTTAAAAAATGAAATAGGGATCTGGGGATTTAACCTAGAGCCATGAGCATAGTTCATTTCCTGTGTCAAGCTCATTAAAAAATGAAATAATCACCTCTCCTACCCCACCAAGTCTTTTGTTATGTCTCATTTTTGAAGATTCATTTTCATCCACCCTTATCCTTTTTCTCCATCCAATAGAGAAATTGGTGACAACATCAAAGTTGGTGGATGAATTGAAGTTTGGGGGGCATGTCTCCAGCCTTTGATGATCATTTTGGATTTAAGCCACTAGCTTTCAAGCTAGGGGAATACCGAGCTTAGTCTTTGTTATTTATCATGCTCGTAAATACATGAGAATGCAACTGGGAAAACTTTTATCTCTTTTCTAGGATCGCATGGTTACATGAAAAAGGAACCCCGTGGAGTCTCCTTTAAGATATTTTCAGACTCTCTAAACATTAAAATATTGTCGAGTGATCTTGCTTCCTTTCCCACTCATTAAAAGGTTTGAAAGGGCGTCTTTCGAGTGATAATTTATCTCTTTTTCGGCCTCGCAATACTAACATTATGAAAAAGGACAACATTGGAGTCGTCTTTAAGTTGTTTTCAGACTCTCTAAATATGAAAAACCATCGAGTTTACCTTCTTTGGACTCGTTAAACAATTACACATTGAAGGGCTCATATGAGACCGAACCCTTACTTCTGCCAATTCGCTAAATAAAGGAAGAGGGACTTACCAAAAGTGAGTCATATAGAGCATGTGTTACCCTCCTCGAGCTCATTAAATTAAAAAGAGGTACTTGTCTATCTAGATGGGCGAAAAATTGAAAGAAGCAAGCCAATCAGTTTTTGAGAACACTACCAGTAACTCTTACAGTCGCCCTTGAACATGACACTTTGTATTTGCATGAATTTTAATCCATTGAACCTCTGCACTGAGCCAGTCCCCTAAGATTGTTTTACTCTTTTGGGTCACCTGACGAAAGTCACAACATCCACTGCATCATCAAGTTTAGTTCCATGTCATGTTTCTAATGTTGTGCCTCAGTGTTCAAGGGAAGTATCTACCTCAAGAGTCAGCCATCACAAATATCCTGTTTCAACACCCATGTCAATCCATGTTCACTTGATCCACCAATTACATCTCTGTGTCTATTTAATGTCACTGATGGGGGATACATCAAGGCCCTTCTTCGACGAGTCTATTCCTGTCAACTTTAGCACAATATCCAGGAGCTAGACTTAGAAACCAGTTAGTACTTTGGGACCTGCATGCCTCAATGGCAGGCTTCCTTGTGTCTGACAGTGGGTTTACATCATTGACCTTTGATCGGATGATTCCACATATGTTTGACTTCAACTCATCCATTCACATTCGTTGGAATGTACTAGAGTACCTTAGGAATCATTGACATTAATTTTGATTTTCCCTCACACTTGTTAATGGTTTACCTCATTGAACGGTAATCAAATGGTTTCTACCATGTTCAACATCAGAACATCTATTCACATGGCTAGATTCGTACTACACCGAGATTGGTAAGAATACCTCGGGTTGAGTTTTCACTCTTACATATACTTTGCCCAGGTTGCGAAGGAGTTCTTTTGAACTATGACACATATATTGTTACATAGATCCACTTTGTATTGGTCATGGCTATGTCTTGTCGTCTCTTATATCCATTGTGTATTCTTTGTGGCTATGATTAGTTCATGTCATGGAATTATAGAGCCACATTGTATCTTTGGTGGCTATACTCTTTATCAATATAATTATGGATCCGCAGTGTATTTTATGGCAGCCATACCTTGGAAGTCTTTATCACTCAATCATAGGTATGCATGCCTTGGGTTTGAAACATGTCATAATATTTGTTTGATGGATGTGTGCAGCTTTGCCCAACCTCTCTACATCCATACCCTTTCTTGCAAAATTCTAAAAACTACTTTAGTCATCATGTCTTCTAACTTCATACTTTGGGGGGCAATCTGTTACACATCAAAATTACTCACTTCAATAGTGTCGCAACTGTCATCATTACAAGTGTTGTAAGTGTCTCATATTGTACACAAGTTTCACAAGTGTTGCAAACATCATACTTCTATATTTCCTATTGCATACCTCTAACGACATCATAAGGGCACTTAAGACACCTTAAAGACTAGTTTTGAAGAGAAGAAATCAGTTAACAGGGAGTACAAGTCTTTTTCCATGGAGTAAACCACTTAAAAGTCATTTTTGGAAGGTAGCGCTCCCATATACACTGTTAGGGAGTGATAACACTCCCTGAGCCTCTTTGGGGGATCATTATAATGCTCTCTGCACCCTTTTGGGGTAGCGCTACCCTTCCTGAGTGAAATTTGGTTTGTTGAGACAAATTAGGGAAGAATCCCCTCAATTCTTGAAGGTGGTTGGATTCGAATAGAACGTCAAGGCATGATCCTAGGGAAGATCCTCAACTGAAGGATAATAATCCTCAACTTATCCCAAAGATCTCTCAAGTGGTTGGGCCTCTCCAAGGTTATATAAGGAGGCCTTCTCATGGTGAAAGGAACATAAACGTTTGGAGATATGAAAATTATGATCTCATAAGTGAGATTCCATTGAAGCATAATTAGTGTGGGTTACTTGAGCAAAGGGGTTGGACAAGGAGAGCTGGAAAAGGTTGTTGCACCTCCATCAAAGGATGGTAAACACTTTTTACTTGTTCTCATTAATAATCAATGCTTGGCCTGTTTCTTTCAAATTTATGTTTGTTCCACATAACTTTGTCTTCAGTAGATAGATCTATGTTTGAGCTAATCTTAATAGAATAGGTAGCCTGTTGTATATTTGTTTGTTCTACAGGACCTATAGAGGAGCTCAGGATTGGAACTCATCTTGGGCTTTGCGAGGACAAACATCGTTAACAAGGTACACATATTTCTTCTTCCTCTTCGTATATTATCTTAATTAGATCTAAAAAGGATGTTAGTGTCCACGTTAAGCACTTTTCTGTCTTGGTCTTAGGAGTCTAGAGACCAAGAGGGAATCCACTTGTCAACAGGAGGATTCACCTGTAAGATAGACTCAGAAATATGGTTTTTGAGTTTTTATTTTTATCCATTGTTGATGACTGTTGACTTCATGAAATTTTGGACAACATGTTTTATTTTGGATATATGAGTAATAGTTTTGAAAATAATTTCAAATTTCATGAGTTAAATTTGCCAAAAGTAAATATGTTGATGGGAGACACAAGGAGGTGTGTTTTACTTAACTAATGGTTATGTTATGATTGTTATGATTGTTATGAACAAAAGGGAGTCATGAGGGGTCCCACCTACTAGTTATTATTTATTTATAACCCTTATTGTAATTGTTACTCTTCCCCCTAACTAAAGTTAGTTGAGCCTTTTAATTAACTTAACTAATGAGTTGGTTCAACTACTTCAACCAATTCTAATTTGTTTAAAAGCAAAAGGAAATGGAGGAACAAGAGGAGGATAGAAGCAAAAGCATACTAAGGTTTTCTCTTTGAGTTTATGTTGAGATAGTTCAGTTTTCATTCACTCATTATTCATCACAAGCCTAATTCTCTTTTGTGATAGAAGGGTCTTATTGTAGACAACAATATCCAGGGCTGAATCATATCATTCAGACACCAGAGGTGTTGATCTATCTTTGATAATCTATGTAGAATTTTTTGTTTGTGAATTAATTTTCATGACTGACAAAGGCTATTGTGCAGAGTCGAGTGGGCAACAATCAGTGGCAAGCGGATCCATATTTTAGAGTTTAGTTTTGGTTTTCTGTCAGAGGTCCTTTTGTATGTTCCATCGGGGATGCCTAAATTTGATTTTGGTCCAAAATTTGTGCGTGATATTTTGTAAAGAAAATGACTCTTTGGTGAATTTGAATGAAATAAAGGATTTATTTATGTCTCATCTGTCTTGATTATCATCTTGGTGACTTTTCTTCTGTCTTTACATTTATTTCAACAACTGATATGTTCAGAAAATCACATAAAAAATAAATTTCCAGCAAGCTTTTTTGTTGATAAAAGACTAGCCTAAGTACTTGTAATTAATACTTGTGAGTTAGGATGCTATTTTTGTTGGATATAAACATAGGGTGACATTCTTGTCTATTTTTATTTAGCCATGCAGAATCTGAAAATGCTTGAGTAAGATCATTTCATATATTTTCCTCAACAAGGACCATTAGGGTTACAAGGTGTGGAAGAATAGAAAGGATCTGGGGTGGGATTAAATTAGGAAATCAAATGTTTCACTGCGTCCTAGCATTGTTGACAGGTGGAAGTCAATTAAGTGATGGTTGAGAGAAGTGATTTGAGCGGATAAAGTCGGGAGTTGATGTTACCAATACTGGATATGATGGAAGAGATATCAGTCTGGTTTTGGTCATGATCTTTGGCCAAGGTGGTGAGATGTTGTTCCAAATATTGACTACGAGTGTGGGCCATAGGGATGGGACAAGAGGGAAAATGGGACCGCACATAAATGAGTTACTAGTGATTGGTACCACTATGATCAGTGAAAATATAGGAATTCAAAGGGATAGATTCCCAATAGGAGTGTCGAGAAGGGGTCGAGTCCATGGAAAAAAAAACTTTCTTGAAAAATGATAGGTATCACTATGATCAGGGTGAAGAGAGGAATCCAAAGGAATAGGTATAAAATAATGGTGTTGAAAGGATCCATTTTTTTTTTTACTCCTGCAGAGTTATACTCAGATCTGAAGAACATTGTAGTGACAAAATGGCGAAATGTTTAACAGGACAAAATGTGTAGGAATTTTGTAACCAGAATGCAGAAGGTACAATTGCATGACAATAGATCTTGTTTGTTATGCTTTTGTTTCCATCCAAAATGTTAGGGTATTCAGGTTTTCTACAAACATTGGTTTTCCCTTTGTTATAACTCTTTGATATACGTGCGGGGTCAATATTAGTACTCAGCCCAATATCTTAGTGAACAAAATAAGGACGATAGATAGTGCCCTTAGACATACTACTCGACTACCCAGGTACTAGAGAGTATATTCCTAAGTGTTGTTGTCAATGGCACTATAGTAGTCAGGTGACTGATTAGTTTATCTACGGAGGGATTCAAGATATCTATGTCGATCTGTATACAGGTGTTGTCTGATGCACTACCACTCGAAGGGGTAGTAAGAGGGGTTACAAAGGTGGCCAACAATGTGTGCTTAAGTACCACTTGTATTTCCTATGTGTATTCTTATTCGACTGTGGATTTATGCGTTGAATGACATATCTTTGTAGCTTTAAGATGCCAGAATACGTCTCTACCCTGAAAAAAAATTAACCCATAATTTTCTTCCAAGGAAAGTGTTATGATACCACTTGTAAGGTATTGGATCTATTATAATAGAATGAAACATAAATATTGCAGAGAATAACAACATAACAACACAATAAATGAAACCACAACACGAAATAATAGATTTACCAATAGGAAACAATGTTCACTTGCCTCTTCGAGGGGGAAACCTCTAGCAGAGAAACACTCTATTACAATAACTCTCAGGACAAAACTTCTCATACCCTCTACTCCTATTTATACTAAATCTATCTATCCAAAAGAACAATCTAGAGGAAGATCCTTCTAGAAGCAGAAGATTCTATTATGTCTTCTTACTTTTGACTTATTCTTCCTTATTGCTAGGCCTTATTAATATTGGCCTTTATTAGATGGAAATATATTATTCCACCTATGTGAGGGGTTGGGAAGTTTAGGTCCCTAACAAAAGAATTTTTGTGGAAAGGGTAGCCAATGGGAGTGTCTCGATAGTATTGCGAGATATGTAGCCTAAAGACCTAATTCTATGGGAATTATTTCAAGACATGTGGGTACCATAAGGGGATGTTATTAGGGTTGAATGCCCTGATTCTTTAGGAAGCCATAATTGGTTATCCATAGCTCATATTTTGGCATATTTATTGTTGTTAGAAAGATCTTGAGTATATTCCATCTAAGGGATTATATCTGAGAAAGAAGTTGGGAGTGAAAGAGGTAATTCTAACATCACACCATCCTAAGTATTGTTTACAATGTTGGGTGTGCTACATCGATGATTTATGGTTGGAAACATTGGTGGAATCAACTTGCAAAGTGATTTTAGCAGTTGGTCCCAATTTGGAAATTTGGGTTCAAAAAACTATTTGAAACCTTCTGGATCCATTTTGTGGCATCAAATGACACTTTTTTATGGTCCAAACCTTACTATGGACCAAGTGGCTATATTCTACACACCAATATTAGAAAAACAGGACCTTGGATCAATAAAATAAAACAAATGTGGAAACAAAACACAGGAGATACACAATACAATAGAGACACAGATTTACATGGTTCACCCAGTGTGGGCTACGTCCACCAGAGAAATTGCCAGGTTCTTCCTTTATTATTATCCATCATATGAAGGTATACGACCTACTGCAATCCCATTGTAACTTCCTCTTCTTTCTCTCACAGTCTCTTATCTCATAATACAATATTCACAATCAACCATAGCCGCAATACATTTCCCTCATAAAAGAGGGTTGTCTTCTAGGGAAAAATACCCTAACATAATATCTACCATTAAATCTGTGACCTTATAATGAACAGTCTAGATTTACAATGAAATTACAATATACATTTACAAGGCAATTTTTCCTTAGGGGGCTTTTCCCCCGAACCCCCGCTGAAGGCCTGCTTTCCCCCAGACCCCCCAGCCGAGGGGATAGCCCCCCCGGACCCCGTAGAGGGGGTACCCCCCCTATGCACTCCCCCGCATGGAAGAGTGTACATGCTTCTGGCATGTAAATACTTCATGGGGTATATACACGGATGAAAGTAAAAGACCTCTGAATCAGGAAGATAATCAGGCTCCACAACCAACAATCTCCCACTTAGAGATTGATCTCAACAACTCCACTGCAAATGTATATGCTGGACTCTGAACCTTCTTGGACCTGGAAAATTCCTCATCTTCATCTTCATTCTTGAAGACCAATTGAAATTGAGTAGGAACTCTGTTTCTCCCTGGTTACTCCTTTTGTTAACATGTCTATAGGATTCTAGCTAGTGTGTATCTTTTCCAACTTCAAATGTCCATATTCCAAGGTAGATTGTATGAAGGGGTACCTCAACTGTATATTCTTATTCTTTGAAGGGAAGGATGATTTCTTTGCAAGAAGAATGGCACTCTCACTGTCACAGTAAAACATGTTATTCTCTTGCTTCTTTCCCAATTCCTTCATAAACCTCTATAACCAAATCATCTCCTTACTAGCCTCTGTAGAAGCAACATACTATGCCTCTATTGTTGAAAGTGTAACAACCTTTTTCAGTTTTGAAATCCAACTTACTGTTGTTCCACCTATAGTAAACACATACCCTGTGGTACTCCTCCTGCTATCTTTATCACCTACCATATCTAAATCAACATATCCTTGTAGAACAATTTCTGAACCTCCAAAACATATTGCATGATTAGCAGTACCTCTCAAGTATCTGAGAATCCACTTTACTGCCTCCCAGTTTTCTTTACCTAGATTGTTCATATATCTGCTCACAACTCCCACTACATGTGCAATATCTAGTCTTGTGCAAACCATTGCATACATCAAGCTGCCAACTACTGATGAGTATGGGACCCTGGACATGTATTCTATCTCCTCCTGTGTCTTGGGACACATTTCCTTAGTTAATTTGAAATGGCTGAAAAAATATATTAACTAGTTTTGCATTCTGCATTCTAAACCTCTCCAACACCTTCTATGTGTACTCACCCTAAGACAATGTCAGTTTGCGATTTTTCCTGTCTCTTATTATTATCATACCAAGGATTTTCTTTGCAGCACCCAAATCCTTCATCAAAAATGAATTGGATAATTTCTTCTTGAGCACATTTATATCCTACATATTAGACCCTATAACAAGCATGTCATCTACATACAATAGCAAGATAATAAAGCTTCCATTTTATAGCTTTTTAAAATAAACATAGTGATCAGAATGACATCTACTATAACCTTGTTCTGTCAAAAACCTGTCAAAATTCAGATACCACTGCCTTGGAGCTTGCTTTAGGCCATATAATATATTCTTCAACCTGCATACCAAATTATCCTTCCCTTTGACCTCATACCCCTATGGCTGCTGCATATAAATCTCTTCCTCTAAATCCCCATGGAGAAAAGTTGGTTTTACATCTAACTGTTCAAGATGCAAATCTTCTACTGCCACAAGACTTAAAATAGTTCTAATTGAAGTCATTTTAACAATAGGAGAAAATATTTCATCAAAATCTATACCTTTTTTTTTGTGCAAACCCCTTTACAACAAGTCTAGCCTTGTACTGCTTTTCTCCTCCATCTTCTTCCTTCAACTTGTA
>JASDQU010193741.1:0-19867 GCA_032191745.1 Picea mariana | reverse complement strand
GGGGAGGGAGGGGATGGTAGGGGGAAAGACTTCTTTAGGGATAGCAAGAATGAAGGAATCCAACTTATCCAAGAGAAGTCTCCAGAAATCATCAAAAATTTCAAGAACCCAAGTTTCATTTTCTTTTAAGTATTGTAGCTCATCTTCAGTGAGTTTAACAAAGAAGGAAGGGAAGAAAGCCTTCATCTTATAAAGGAAATAATCGTTTTTCAAGGACTAGGGGGGAGCTGATCCAGTCTAGAGCGTAGAGGGGCAAGGGTGTGATGCCTTGGTTGTCGGACAGTTGTTTCTTAAGTGCCCAGTCTGCCTACATAAATGACAACGAAAGGGTTCCCTCCAGTAGTCAATAAGTTGTCTGAAGGTGTGATCACCAAGGATGATTTCAATGGAGTCTGACAGGCCGAGTTCTAGGTCAAATTCAGCTAAGACCCAAGCTGCACTTTTGTTTGACCAGCTAAGAGAGCGGGGGTCGAAGTAAATAAACTTCCTTGCTGTGTTAGCAAGCACTTTCATCACTGGTAGGGACCAAATTTCGACCAAGAAGTTAGGCAGAATCATCCATAAGTTCCTTTTAGTGAAGGTGTTGGTGTAGGGATGGAAACCTAGAGTCCAAGGTTTTAGCATGAGAACACCTTTGTCTAAAATCCAAGGAGAAGCTAAGATTACCTGTAGATCCTCTTTAGAGAGAAAATGGAAGATGAACCAATGGTTGGAGAGGTAGTTGACCCTCGGATAGTAACCAAGGAGTGGTTTCCAGAAGTCCTGTACTGACCGAGAGAGGCAAGTGTTTTGCATATTCATGTAGAGAAACTTCCCGACAAGAGCACGCTTGGAAAGGCTAGAGATCCTGTCCCTAGCTACATCCTGCCCAAGAGTGCAGACCGATAGGGTTTGTCTCACCTTCCAGGTCTTCTGTTTGCAGTTAGAACGACCTCTGGCTCCTTAGAGCTTATTATGTCATATATATATGTGTGTGGGGGGTGAAGAAGAATGAAATGGTTAATCGGTTATAATTGAAATACTATGAGGAAGTTGAAATAGTAAGAAGATTATATCAACAATGGTTTGATTATTTAAAATTATTTTCTAACATTATTAATTTTAAAAACAAAAAAAAATATTGATAAAATAGTAATTAATAGTTATGGGTCTCTTTTTTTAAATTTGTGATACACAAGAAGTTGAGAATAAACAATATTTTTCTAATTTATTAATATTAATTTCACTTTATTCCAAGTTTTGTAATCTATTACATTGGAAAACTTCCTAAAATAAATATACTAAATTAAATGAATTTAATAATTTTATTTAAATAAAAAATTAATATTTAATCTAATTCTTTTAATTTATCTATTTAACATTGATTTTAAAAAACTATATACTATATCATCATTTTTAAAACAATTAAAACATTAAATTTAATGGTTTTGGGGGAAAACAATAACAATATTGAATGTGGCTCTACATACTTCATTAATCTTGTGGTGTTATAGTATAAATGATATAAATGATGTAGTTAATTAGAAAATATTTATTAAATAAAATAATGAACCTATTAAAGGGTGCTAAAATAAGAAATATAAAAACATATATAAAGAAAAATATTTTCAAAATTATTATAAATATTTTTTTATTGTGATATTATGAGATAAGTTATATTTGATTATTGAAAAAATAAATATTGGACTCTAAGTTTTATTGTTTAGTTTTTAAAAGAGGAAATAAAACAATCCCTCTAATTATAAGATCATTATGATTGTCTTTGTTTTAGCCAAGTTATATGGAATTATTTTGTAAAAGAAGATTAGCATATGTCTAGAAAGCCAAGTAAAAAGAGCTAAATGTCACTTTCAATTTAGGAGCTATCCTTGAACTCTGGACCATCTTGTTATGCTTAAGATGATTACCCAGTGTTGCAATAATAAAACTAATATCATCTTGTTATGCTTAAGATGATTGCCGAGTGTTGCAATAATAATACTAATATCTTCTTTTGTTTCATTAACTTTAAAAAAATGTTTGACATAATGCTTATACCTAACCTTTGGAATATATTAGAAGAGATAAAAGTTCCTTTCTAGTTGAGAGTTGTCGTGATAAGATTGTATGAGAATGTTTTTAGGAACAAAGAGGGCTAGTATGAAAAAAATAATTGTAATATAAGAGCTAAGCAAGGTTGTCCCTTGTCTCCTACATTTTTTGGCATATACATTGATAAGTTGGAGGGTTGTTTGGAAGAAGCGCGTTGTCTCAATGTGACTCTAGATAAAACAATCATCATCCTTTGTGTCAATGTGACTCTAGTTAAAATAGTCATCATCCTTCTTATTTATGTTGATGATATTGTTCTTATGGCAAGGTGTCCCTATGATCTGAAAAAACAACTAAAAATTCTCAAGAATTTATTTTCTAGTACGAGTTTGAATGCTAACATTAGCAAAAAAAGATTATGATAATCAAATCCAAAAAGATCACTTAAGTTAATTTTTCATATGATAATAATAGCTTGAAGACAGTGACTTCATACAAATATCTCAAAATCGATCTTCATCACAAGATTAATTGGAAGTATAGCATTTAGAAAAGCATTAATGGAGGGTGGAAAGATGACCTTTGATTTTAGGATAATAAGAAACTCAAACTCTTTGAGAGTCTCATTGTGACCCCTATTATTTTATATGATTATGAAGTTTGGGGCTGCAATATCTTTATGAATTCTAGAGAAAGATAGAGCTTTATAATTTATAATTTTAAAATTAAAAGAACTACACCCTATCGTATCCTCCTCATAGAAGTGAGTCTTTCTCCCATTGAGAACATGGCTATGAATGGGTACCTAATGTACAATAACACAATAAACAACATGGAAGACATCATACTTCCTAATATTACTTCAAACTTTAGTCAACCTGCCACTCAAGTGAGGTTGGCACAAAGATGTCAAGTCTTAGCTAAATCATTGGGTAATCTAGGAAGAGGTCCATTTGGATAGTAACGATAATATTAAAAATATTATTACATCTAAATTTAAGGAGAAATTGTGTTGTGATAAAGAATTATAGGACAAGAAAAAATTAAGATGCTATAAGGAGGTGATCAACCATAATCTAGAAGATTGAAATTATCTATTTTTTTAACTAGGGTAAAGAAGAAAACCAACATCGCTAAATAATAACAAACTCTCACAAGCTCCATAATGTAACATCCCCAACCTCCCAAGGTGGGCCACGTCACACAATCTCAACTTATGTAGCTTTGAATCAACCATATTGTAACATCACCCAACATACTACTGAACAATGCTACTTTGAAAATCCACTACGCATATTCTATACTAACCCTAGTCTATGCAATATCACTTGAAGTAATGCGATCAACCTTAAGCTAACTCATGACACACTAACTTTCTCCTTTTAACACTACTTTAAGCAGTGGAAGTAACTAAAAACAACTGTGCATGAGTATAATGATCACACAACACTACCGTACGTACAACCATCCTGGCGTCACATGCCAAATTTGATTTCCCTATGCGTGGGGTTTGATTCCCTGTACGCACACATGAGTTCCAGCCTCCTGTGCACACATGCTACTTTCTTGCACACCTGGCCATTCAATCCTTGCCTCAGAGACTCATGACAAATATCAAAGGATAACTTAACAGGAAAAACTATCAACATTTGTCATACTCATGCACGTCTACAAATATAGGCTATAAGCACCATACTTACATGTGCAAGCAACATTAAACATAATAACGACAATTACTTATATGCGACAACATACACGAATTAAACCATATCAAACATAGATAAGTAAGCACATAATAAATGAGATTAGCACATAAATAACGCTTATCTTTTATGAAAGTCATCAATTGTTCACAGAAATCAGATGTTCCTCCCAACCATAGACTATGTTTCTCATAAGATTTCAGAAACATGACACCCCCGAGCTGGGGCTTAACTCCACCGGGAAAAAAGGGTTTTTACTGACAGGCTAAGGTCTGATTCTCAATATCATTTCTTAGTCCAAGGTGCCCACTACTGCAACTAGCCTACAGTCTCTCATTCCTCATGCACATATCACACCCAAGGAAGTGTGACCCTTCTTTGCTCAATAGTCCCTTGTCTGCCCCACTTCCCTTCTAGGGTTACCAACAATAGGCCAAACAAGAAGTCTCCGAGCCCTAAGACTAATGCCCAGTGGACCACATAACAATTATCAACAAAACTCTCACCTGGAGAAATTTCTCACGGACCTCACAATCTGCCTCTTTGACAACAAGTCTCTCACCTAGAGAGACTGCTCACAGGCCTGACAATCCGCATCTTCGACATAAAATCTCTGGTTACAATACAAAAACCCCTTACAAGATTCTCTTTGCAGATAAGGTAATAGTCATCCTCTCTCAGATGGTCTGACTCCTCCTGCACACAAGAAAGTGAATAATTAATAATCCCCAAAATACACTAAGGCCAACATAATATATTGCATGCCTTCAACTCGACACTTGTCACCTTCAGAAGTAGCTTTAAGCCACTTGGTGACTCGTTCCCTACCCTCAAAAAGTTAGGATAAAATAATTATCAATAACTTACACTTTTCTGAAAATATTATAAAATATTCCCTAAGACTTAAGTCTCACCCCCTTTTTCCTTTTCCGATGGAGTTAGCCCCCCATCTCTTTTCGTCTGAGTCTATCTGCGCGTAAAAATGTACAATATTATATTAATAACTTGAGTATGATTACACTTTACATGGATAGGCACAATGGCCTATCTGCGTCTCGGCTCACTAGCCTCATAATCACATAGGCTCTCTGGCCTCAACACACACACACACACACACACACATATATATAACTCGACTTGGTGCACACTCCTAAGTCATTCTCGCGCACTTACCCAAGTGTGCACAACACTGTGAACCGTGCGCACCATTTCCTTAATGTGAAACCATGCGCACTTACCCAGCTGTGTGCAACACTATGAAATGTGCACACCCTGTTTTTTATAACAATTTTTTGCGCACTACTCAGGTGCATGCAACATTAAAACTTAGTGCCAATGACTCACCAACCTATATGTACATTTACACTTACAATTGGTACCAATGATTCACTAGCCTATATATACAATTACAATGGATTTGGATTAGGGACATTACATTCCCCTCCCCTTTATTTATGTGTTGTCCTCAGTGCATCATATACACATGTACATACAAAATTTTAAAAACCTTTGAAAAGATGCAGATACTATATCCACATAACATCCTTGCGCTCCCAAGTTGCATCCTTGGGACCATACTAGGTCCATTGGACCTTTACCAGCTCCATGAATCGATTTCGGAGCTATTTGATTTTCCAATCCAATACGCAAACCAATCACACTCGAAAATCTCCTTTTGCCTCCACTTGAATCACATTCCAATCAATAATATGATTATCATCAGGTACATAATTTTTAAGTAATGACACATGGAAAACATTATGAATACACAAGGGTGCAGAAAATGCAAGCATATATGTGACAAGACCAATCCTCTCTATGATTTCAAATGGCCCACAATAGCGTGCTTCCAACTTAGAACAATTCCCCAACTTTAGGGAACTACGTCTAGCTTTTACTTTAAAAAACACATGATCACCCACTTTAAATTCTTTGTGGGTTCTGCCTTTATCTATGCATCTTTTATTTATGTCCTGGGAAGCCTTTAAATTATGCCTTTATCTTTACCATCTAATCCTCCATTTCTCGAAGAAAATCTAGCCCAACTAATGCTCGGTCTATTGGGTTGTCCCAAATCACTGGCATGTTGCACTTGCTACCATAAAGTGCTTCAAATGGGATCATATTTAAAGATGATTGATACCCATTGTTGTAAGAAAAATCTACCAAGTGAAGGTAGTCTTCCCATTTGGATGGTTTATCCATCACATACATCTTGAGCATATCTTCAATCACCTGATTTACCCTTTCTGTTTGTCCATCTGAATCAGGGTGATATGTTCTGCTAAAGCGCATATTCGTTCCAAATCCTTTGAATATCCCTTTCCAAAAGTTCGAAGTGAACTTGGAATCTCTATCAGACACAATTGTCTTAGGTACACCATGCATCTTAGCATTTTATCACATGTATATTTGATCAATGTCAATTGCCTTGTGCGTTGACTTCACTGGAATAAAATGGGTAGCTTTAGTAAGTTTGTCTACCACCACCATAATAGAATCATGTTTCTTAGTAGTCCTAGGTAACTTAGTAATGAAGTCCATGGTCACAACTTCCTACTTCCACTCAGGAATGGGCAAAGGATGTAGCAATCCATCTGGATGTCTGCACTCAGCCTTGACCTTTTGACATTCAAGCATCTAGCAATAAAACCAGTGACCACTTTTTTCATACATGGCCAATAGTTTTGTTTTTTGAATGCGACAATTGTCTTATGGTAACCTGGATGTCC
This sequence comes from Picea mariana, assembly GCA_032191745.1. Lineage (NCBI taxonomy): Eukaryota > Viridiplantae > Streptophyta > Pinopsida > Pinales > Pinaceae > Picea > Picea mariana. The sequence continues at coordinate 13,401 of JASDQU010193741.1, read as the reverse complement.
AACATAAGGAACTTTATGCATGTTTGACAATAACAAACTTTTCAACTCTTGATTATTTGGCACATAGACTATGTGCCTATACATGAGGATCCCATACTCTCTTAGCTCATAACCTTCCAAATTCTATTCCGACATACCTTGCTGTAAAGTCGCCTTTATGTCCACATAGCATTGATTTGATTTGGAAACTTCTAAAATTTTGTCACACAAATCGTATTTTGTTGGCCCTTGACCAAGTTTTGAATCCTTGGTCAGGTTTGACCTATTTTGGGACTTCGACAGGCTGTCAAAGGTGGAGCGCAAGTCGAAGCGGATATCGCGGGATCTCGGCCCCTTGTTTAGGGCTTTTTGGGTTTTGGGATTATGTAACGAGTATGGGGATGTCGGCCCATGGGTTTACCCATATCTATACCCTTTTGTAATGTATAAATAGATTTCTAGGCGATGTAAGAAGAGACACTAGATGCATTTGTGTGATGTTGTGCTAAGTGCAAGTGGTAAATGTAAATTCTTTGTGCATACTGTGTGAGACTTGCAAGGCTAAGTGCAAGTGACTGTGTAAAGGTTTTGTGTTGTAACCTAGCTTGGGGAAGGAGGATCTAGCGGAGTGTGCGCAGATCTCATGTCCTATGCAGAGTAGGATCTTGTGGCTCTGTGCATGTAGAAGATTGACAAAAGACAATAAAGAGAAGAAGAGTTGGTGGACGTACCCCCAGGCTGGGGGTGAACCACGTATATGTTGTGTTGTGGTTGCTTTGTGCATTATGGTTGTTTTGTTGTTCATATGATTAATTCTTAGTGCAATGATGTATGATTAGATGAATATGATATCTTAGTACCCAATGATGTGAATAAGATGCTAGATATGATCTATGTAGATGTGCTTAGTGCTTGAATATATTAGGTCTGGGTGAGTACTGTGCTGCTATGTTATTAGGGTTTATATGCGTTGTAGAAAAAGGCTAATTGCTAATGAACTATAACTGCTAAGTTCTTTGTTAAGGTGTTATAATCACATATCTGTGTCCCAGCTAAGGTTGCAGACATTGGAGTCCTGTAACCATCCCTACCTATACCTCGGGTGAGACTTCATCTGCTTTGCAGGTGTTGCCGAAAGGGCCGGTAGTTAGGGTTTTGTTGGTGTGTTGTTGAAGCGTTGAACCCTAGGTCTACCCCTGTGCCAACAAATGGTTATGTTGTCGGGACCCGAAGAAAAGAAGAGGAATCTCTAGAACAGAAAATGAAAGAATTAAAAGATTTTGTGACTAGGAGGATAGCGCACTTGATCGAAGAACAGGAGAACATGCCGAAGTTGTTCAAAACCAGAAACTTGGATGTCGAAGTTGAAAGAACACAAGAAGACTTGAAACACCTGTCTGTACAAGAGAGTAGAGCACCTACCCCAGACAGAGAAGAAGTGTTTCCATTGAACCCTAGTAAAGACCATCAACAACGTGAAGTTACTATTCCAAGAGGAGATAAGAATCATAATGGAAAGATGAATAATGAGATGCAGATCACAAGGAAGAAGGCTAGAAAGCTCAACAAGAAGAAAACAAAGTTGGAAAAATTACAGGAAGTTCCAGAAAAGACTTCGTAGAAGGAAGGTCTCCAGATTTGAACTTTGCCAGAACATTAATGCAGCTTAGAGTGGCACTTCACCATGGTGGAGTGATATGACCGTTGGAGGCATTATAACCGTTAGATTGATGTTCCCGAATGGTTATAACAATAGTTACGATCAGAAAGCTCATCATCGGACCGTTGGGACCGCGCCATAACGGACAGAACTACATTGATGAAGGCCTCTTGTCCATTGAGAGGGATCTGTTACATCCCTGTCTACTTATTTCATTGACTGTTGCACCGAGAACACTTTCATGAATTGTATCCGATCCAACAAAATAACTCATTGTTACCACGCTGTGTTTACTGAGATTTCGCCACTTGTTCCATTGCATTGAGCATTTGTTCATTGCCCTGAATTATCTGATCTCGAGCGTGCATGTCGGATGAACTCACAACCGTAGAAAATTCTGTCGAAGAAGTTCTAATTGACCTTATGGTCGAAAAAGTAATGTCCACAGGGATTCAGGCTTCATTGACGAGAGGAGTGCAAGCCTCTCCGTCGAATGCTCACGGATTTGGACCATCCCGAGCTGTAGCCGAGAAAAGAACCAAGCATCGAGATGACTTGGCGAATGAGAAGTTAATCCCGTTTATCCTGCCCGACTACATCTTGCCTCTGGCCAGCGCGGTGAGTCCTGACAGTGTCCCAAGGGACTTCGATTACACTCTGATTACTGCGTACCTTCCGAAGGGGATACATGCAGTTCGACCACAACTGGATAAGATCATGACATTAAAATTTAGCGACTTCAACCTAAGGGATCGCAAGAACTACAACATGCTTGCTCCTCATAGGTATTTGACTAGGACGAAGGGGAAGAATTCAAGGATAATCCCCCAACCATGGACTATGGACCTCGCACAGTCCATTATCTTGAACGTGATGAAGATACCACACTTTGGAAGGCACCAAGAGGTTAACATGTGCGGTAAGATTCTGTTTTCATGCTTCCATGGAGGCTATCTATGGCTAGACAGACGCATCACCATCGATCCGACGTTAATCCATAGGATCACCGGATTGAGCATGCAGGGACCAGACCTGCAATACTTTTACCTAGGGAAGGGTACAGACTGCGCCTTGGCACATAGGATTAAGGATACCTATGGCGATGTAGAAAAGGGGACACGAGGCTACACGGTATCCTCCATCCATAATGGCGTAGTGCACCTAACTTGCTAGTTGATTGCAGGAAAGCTAGTGAGAAAGAACAGACCCACCCAGGTCACAGGGTTCGTTGTTGACCTCGCTAGAAAATGCGTGGAAGGACTACAGATGAACTAGGCAAAGTAATTAGTCAACCTGTTAGAATTGGATTTCCACGAAGCTCATGATCAAGGCTATGAGTTCCATTTTAGTTGGTTGTTGATATTCATCGCGTTTACTGCTTGGGAGATGTCGAAAGGTGCAACCTTCCCTGACATTGAGTCGTTCGAGCCGCTCGCTGTGAAGTTCACCATGCTCTGGTATTCGAGCAATATGGGGAAACAATGGATGTCGAACGCAGTATTCCATACCTAGTATCTGTAGTTAAAGAGGGCTATTGAGGTTGTCCCTCATATGATGCCAAACACCCTGCATCGGTTCATGCCCCTTATGAAGTTCCGCGTAGATCGACACTTTATTTATATCACCACGCGTGCAGATGAGAGTAAAGAAGAGCTTCAGTCATACTATAAGCTCACAGAGGAGGACCTAGAAGAAATAACTAAGGACTGGTCTGCAGAGCTCCTTAACCCTGTTGACCCAACAGAAATGTCCGATCCTGAAATAATCAAAAGCCCAAAGGTCACTCGTGAAGGGCATGATACACCTGTAACTAGTAGAAGGAAGAAGACATAAGAGGTCCAGCAGTTGAGCAGTGCATCAGAATAAACTACTTTCGAATCACCTGAAGGAGGAGATGATGACGAAGTAGATAAATAAGAGAACAATGGAAAAGAAGATCAGTGGAAGCAAGAAGAAGTAACATCGCCACAGAAACTCCCTGGTGACGCAGAGCCATCTAACAAAATAAAGGTTTCCCCCATGGAACCTATAGCGCGGAATAAATCTAGAGCTAGTAAGACAAAGCTGTAAATTATACTCACGCTCGATGACTTCGACTTCATCATTGTAGTTGTATCAGACGCCTTGCAGGACATTTTGCAGAACAATGAAGCCAAACAAGAAGCCATGTATGATATAATTGAGACAGAACCAAGAGGGGTACAACATGCCCTTCAGTCCAGCCGCACAGTGTCCACTGCGCCCCCACCATCATAAGAACCAGAGTTGGGAGATGAGCTTGCCCAACTCCGCAGAATAGCCGATGCGACCGAATCCCGCCTTCGTTGCGCACAGGAAAAAACAGAACAGACCACAGTGGCCTTGAAGCAAGCACAAGAGGAAGTGATATAGAAACACTGAGTTGCACAACAAGAGAAGGACAACCTCCAAACATAGTTCGAAGAGAAGAAAGCGCAGATCCAAAAAGAAAAAGAAGAACTGCTCGCGGAGCAGGTTGGAGTAAAAGAACCAGTCAACAGAGCACTTCGCTCTGTGACAGGCTTAGAGAAAAAGGAGGAAGACCCAGTGGAGCATCAAGTAGCGCAACTTGTTGAAGTCATCCAACAGCTTCAACAGAAAATAGCAGACCTAGAGCTACAAACAGTGCCAAGCACTCTCCAAGACGTGCGAGACCAAAGAGAAGCCACTTCCCAGAGCGCAGTTGAGAGGATCAAAGCATTAGCTTTGGAATGTAAACATCTTAGCAGTAGAAGTGCGTAGACTTATGAGCGACTTACTGAAGACCCTGAACTGAAGAAATTGGAGTCACATCTCCAGGAGGAAAAGCAACAAGAAATGACATTACAGGCGTAGTTGAAACTCCTATCAGCAGTTGAGAGGATGGAAAGATCCCAGGAACAACACATTGCTCAACAACAGGTCCATACCATACAGAGAAAAGTCATGGAAGTGACTCAGAGGCTCCAACCAGTCCACGACGAAGCTTGCCAACTATTTGAAGAGATTGAAGGTCGAGGAGAAGAACTGGAACAAGTAGTCACTACAGTCGAACATCGCTTAGAGGGACCTGTGAACGAGGCAGTTATTCAAGAGTTTGCAGAGCAAGAGGACTTGGCGAAGCAGCAGGTTGAAGCATCCCGAGCCAAGCTCGAGGCTTTTGAGACAGAGCTACCCAGATCAGAGTGACTTGAGATGAGTCACAGGTGAGTGTTGGGGGCCTGTTGGCCCTTGATCGAGTTTTGGAAGATCCTTGGTTTGGTTTGATCTATTTTGGGACTTCAACATGCTGTCGAAGGCGAAGCTTAAGTCGAAGCAGAGATCGCGGGATATCGACCCTTTTTTTAGGGATTTTTGGGTTTTGGGCTTATGTAACGGGTATGGGGATGTCGACCCATGGGTTTACCCATGTCTAGACCCTTTTGTAATTTATAAATAGATATCTAGGCGATGCAAGAAGAGACACTAGATGCAGATTCTGTGTGATGTTGTGCTAAGTGCAAGTGGTAATTGTAAATGCTTTGTGCATACTGTGTGAGACTTGCAAGGCTAAGTGCAAGTGACTATAAGAGACTGTGTAAAGGTTTTGTGCTGTAACCTAGCTCGGGGAAGGAGGATCTAGTGGAGTTCGTGCAGATCTCATGTCCTATGCAGAGTAGGATCTTGTGGCTCTGTGCATGTAGAAGATTGACAAAAGACAATAAAGAGAAGAAGAGTTGGTGGACGTAGCCCCAGGCTGGGGGTGAACCACGTATATCCTGTGTTGTGATTGCTTTGTGCATTATGGTTGTTTTATTGTTCATATGATTAATGCTTAGTGCAATGATGTATGATAAGATGAATATGATAGCTTAGTACCTAATGATGTGAATAAGATGCTAGATTTGATATATGTTGATTTGCTTAGTGCTTGAATATATTAGGTCTGGGTGAGTACTGCGATGCTTTGTTATTAGGGTTTATCTGCGTTGTAGAAAAAGGCTAATTGCTAATGAACTATAACTACTAAGTGCTCTGTTAAGGTTTTACAATCATAGATCTGTGTCCCAGCTAAGGTTGCTGACACAGGAGTCCTGCAACCACTCCTGCCTCTACCTCAGGTGAGACTTTATCTACTTCACAGGTGTTGCCGAAAGGGTCGGTAGTTAGGGTTTTTTTGGTGCGTTGTTGAAGCGTTGAACCCTGGGTCTGCCCCTGTGCCAACATATTTGTACATGCTAATGGTTGTAGCATGCATCTCATGCACCCTCCTACTGAGTGCGTCAACCACCTTGTTCTTTTTTCCTTTGATATGATTTATGTCAAAGTCATACTCACTAAGGAATTCTAACCACCTGCTTTGTTTGAAATTTAAACTTAGTTGTCCAAACATATACTATAGACCACTATGGTATGTCCTCAACTCAAATATTTTACCCATAAGATAATGTCGCCACATATTTAAGGCATGCACTATGACTACCAATTCTAAGTCATGAGTACCATAGAGCATTTCATGCTCTTTTAAATTTCTTGATTAGTAGCACACCACATGCCCATTCTAACTAAGGACCCCACCGAGCCCTTCCTTGCATGCATCTGTGCACACAACGAAGTCTGCATCGGGATCAATAATTCTCAAAATTGGCGCACTTGTCAAAAAACTCTTCAAGTGTTGAAAACTCCTTGCACAATCCAGAGTCCATTAAAATCTCGCACCTTTCTTTTGAAAATATGTAATTGGATGCACAATTTGTGAGAAGCCTTCAATAAACCTTCTATAATAACCTGCAAGTCCCATAAAGGACCTCACCTCTGTGACATTTCTTGGTGTCGATCATTCCTCAATGGATTTTATCTTTTTTGGATCCACAACTATTCCTTCCTCTAAAATGATGTGACCCAAATAATGAATTTGTCACTGATAAAGTGAGCACTTGCTCAATTTTGCGTAAAGTTTATGCTCCCTCAATACTTGCAATACCATCCTCAAGTGTTTCTCGTGCTTTTCTTAATAATTTGAGTAAATAACTATATCATCCATAAATACAATGACAAACTTATCTAAATAGCTTTTGAAAACTCCATTCATCAAACACATGAAGACAATCGATGCATTTAACAATCCAAATGACACCACTATGAACTCATAATGTCTGTACTTCATTCTGAAGGTCGTCTTGTTGATGTCTTCTTCCTTAATTCTCACTTGGTGATATCCATATCTAAGATCAATCTTCGAAAATATCTATTCACCCTGGAGTTGATCAAAGAGGTCATCTATCCTTGGAAAATGATACTGTTTCTTTATTGTTACCTTGTTCAACTTCTTGAAGTCGATACAAAATATCAGTGTACCATCCTTCTTCTTCACGAACAATATTGGGGAACCCCAAGGCGACACACTTAGGCGTATATACCCCTTCTTCAAAATCTCTTCAAGTTGCATTTGCAACTCCTTCAATTCTAGCGTACTCATCTTATAAAGAGTCTTGGATACAGGTGTTTCTCTTGACATCATATTTATAGAGAAATCAATCTCTATTTGGTGGCAATCCCAATATCTCTTTAAAAACATCCTTGAATTATTTTAGTACTGTGTAGCCTTCAACACTTGACACTTTATCCTTAGGTGCCTCTTCCATATGCGTTGCAAATACTTGACATCCTTTCATGTAGCTTTTCTTCAATTGCAAGGATGAAATTTCATTGATAGTTATAGCCTTTGGAATTCCTTGAACTATTCTTAAGTTCCCTTCCTCATCTAAACAAGTAAATGCCTTATTGTAATAGTCCAGGAAAACATGGTGCTCGTCCAACTAGTCCATATCAATGAGGAAATCATACGAGCCCAAATGTATGATATTCAAATCAACCTTTGTGCACAGTCCATTCATCTCCATTGGACACGTCTTAACCATTTCATTAATTTTCTTTTTTGCTTATGTAGCTAATTGCACCAACTAAGATTTTCCAAGATTGCTCCTCGACAATTGGAATCTTTCCACCATTTTACGATCTAGATAACTATGACTAGCTCCTGCGTCAATTAAAATAGCAATGGGTTGATCATTAATCTTACCTTCCACCTCGATCATGTGAGACTGAAACTCAACCTGGTTGTTATCCAGCTCTGCGTAAATCCTAGGCACATTTTTGACCAAATCTTCAACTGTCGTAGCTTGTTGTACGATGTGCACAATCCTCGCTTTATCACCTCTTTGAGGGAATTATTTGCACATATGATTCTCGCCATAACTCCAACATTGAATAATTTGTTTCCATGGATTTTGCTCCACTGTCTCTGACATTCTGGGCTCCTTAAGAGTTGGCTATCCTCATGTAGTATTTCTGAAAAACTATGTCTTGGTCCCCTTTTTCCTCTGTTCCACCTTACTTTTCATCTTATTTTCCAAAGCCTTTTGGAAAGTCAGTCTTCCCATTTGCTGTTCATAAAGAAATTTAGCGTGTCATATGGTTTCCTCCAATGTCTTAGGGTCATCATATTGTATCTTGTCACTGATAAATGAGGGCAACCCACTCAGGTAGCTCTGAATTTTAACTTGTTCATCCCTGATGAATGTGACATATTTCAACAACTCTAAGAATCTCCTTTTATACTCATCTATGGTCATGCTCCCAATATTGAGTTCAAAGAACTCCTTCATTTTCCTGTCATAGTAGCGTTTGATTAAACATTTCTTTTCAAAATATCGCTTGAATTCCTTCTAAGTAACCTTCTTCTCATCAATGTGTTGCACTTGCACATAATGATCCCACCACATTGGTGCTTTCCCTTTGAGCTGATAAATTGAAATTCACTCTTCTGCCTAAGAGAAATAGTTATTTAGCTAATAGTATTTTTTCATACCCAACAACCATGTCTCTGCATCCTCATCCTTCTTATGCTCACCATCAAAATTAAGAGGCTTAATATTATTCATTTCTCCTTGTATCTCATCCACCTTAGTCTTTCTCTTATGTTTTTTGACATGAGATGGGCTCGAACTACTGCACACTCTCCCAACTAAATATCTTGGAGAGTGATGGAGATTCTTGTCATCACTTTTAGTTTTTCTTCCCTCATCACGAGACCTGTGCCTTCCTGATTTTCTTGACTCAGTCTCCCTATCCATATTTTTCTCTATGTTGTCCAAGCTTTGTAGCAACTTGATGTTGAAGTCATCTTGCTGCTCCTTGGCTCTCATAATCCTTTCATTATCAAATTTATAACTTTGGACATCTTTTTGCAATCCCTTTATGGTTTCTACCAAGTTCTTGTGCTCCTCCTTGGATTTTGTACCATCAGCACCCAAACCAACATACAAATCCCTGAATTCATCATCAAGACTGTAATTCCTCTGCGCATCTTCCATGCTTTTGACCCTCTACATTGATTATGTCCTACTCTAATCATTGATAATTCTGCAAAATGTGCATACAACAAGATATGTTAGGTGAATTCATGAGACAACTTCATGAAAACTCTGCACGATCTTGTCAGAATCCTTTCTTCTAAAGCCCATGCACACACTAGTATTCAACACACACCAATGCATGATGTCAAATTTTAACTTGTACACCGTGTATCAACAATGCACATGCACCACAAATTTGTTATGTGCAACCCCAAACCTTTAGTGTGTACACCCATGCACCATTATTTATTGTTAAATTTCAGTGTCGTACTCTGCAATATCATGCATTTAGCACGAACATCTGCGTATTCTTATTTAATGCGCACCATGGCCACACTGAAATTCCAAATTCGGTCATTTGCCAGTTCAAATTTTTCCTTAAGTAGAACTCAACTCATGCAAGTTTAGTGTTGAAACTAGAGCTCTGATGCTTCTTGTTGAACTTTGGCCCATACAAGTCTAGTGTTGAACCAATAGCCTTGATACCAGAATGTAACGTCCCCAGCCTCCAAGCTGGGTCACGTCACACAATCTCAACTTCTGTAGCTCTTAATCAACCATACTGTAACATCACCCAACATATTACTGAACAATGCTACTCTGAAAATCCACTGCACAGATTCTATACTAAACCCTAGTCTGCGCAGTATCACTTGAAGTAACATGCTCAACCATGAGTTGAGTCGCTTCAAACTAACTTTCTCCTTTTAACACAACTTTAAGCAACGAAAGTAACTAAAAACAATTACACACGAGTATACTGATCACACAACACTATTGTGTGCATAACCATCCTAGTGTCACGCGCCAATTCTTATTTCTGTGTGTGCAGAGTCTGATTCCCTGTATGCACACATGAGTTCTAGGCTCCTATGCACACAAGTACTTTCCTATGCACCTGACCATTCAATCCTTGCCTCAGAGACTCATGACCAATATGAAAGGATAACTTAACAACAAAGACTATCAACAATTGTCATACTCACGCACGTCTACAAATACAGGCTATAAGCACCATACTTACATGTGCAAGCAACATTAAACAAAATAACAACAATTACTTATATGCGACAACATACAATAATTAAACCATATCAAACATAGATAAGTAAACACATAGTAAATGAGACTAGCACATAAAGAACATTTATCTTTTATGAAAGTCACCAACTACGTGGAGAACTCAGACGTTCCTCTCAACCATAGACTATGTTGCTCATAATCTTTCAACAACAGGTCACCCCCGAGTTGGGGCTTAACTCCACTAGGGAAAAAGTGTTCTAAGTGATAGGATAAGGTTTGATTCTCAACAGAATTGCTCAGTCCAAGGTGCCCATTGCTGCAACTAGCCTACAATATTTCATTCCCCACGCACCTGTCACACCCAAGGAAGTGTGCTTCTTCTTTGCTCAATAGTCCCTCGGCTGCCCCACTTCCCTTACAGGGTTACCAACAATAGGTCGGATAGGAAGTCTTCGAGCCCTGGGACTAATGCCCGACGCACTAGGGAACAATTCTCAACAAAAATCTCACCTGAAGAGATTGCTCACGAGCCTGACAACAAGCCTCTTCGACAACAAGGCTCTCACCTAGAGAGACTCCTCACGGGCTTGACAAGCCGCCTCTTCGATAGAAAAACTCTGGTTACAATACATAAACCCCTTACAAGCTTCTTTGTGCATATATGGTAATATTTTTCCTCTCTCAGAGGGTCTAGCCCCTCCTACAGATGAGAAAGTGAATAATGAATAATCCCGAAAATACACTAAGGTCAACAATATATATTGCATGCCTTCAACTCGACACTTGTCACCTTTAGAAGTAGCTTTAAGCCACTTGGTGACTCATTCCCTACCCTCAGGAACTTATGATAAAATAATTATCCATAACTTACACTTTTCCGAAAATATTATAAAATATTCATTAAGACTTAAGTCTCCCCGTTTTTCCTTTTCCGGTGGAGTTAGCTCCCCATCTCTTTTCCTCTGAGTCTGTCTGCATGTAGCGATGTAATATTATATTAATAACTTGAGTATGATTACACTTTACATGAATAGGTGCAATGGCCTATATGTGTCCCAAATCACCAGCCTCATAATCAGACATGCTCTCTGGCCTCAATACATATACAACCATATATATATATATATATAACTCAGCTCGGTGCGCACTTCCAGGTCATTCCCGTGCACTTACCCAAGTGTGCACAATACTGTGAACTGTGTGCACCCTTTCCTTGATGTGCAACCATGCATACTTACCCAGGTGCGCACAACACTATGAAATGTGTGCACCCTGTCTTTGATAACAATTCTTCACACAATACCGAGGTGCACGCAACACCAAAACTTAGTGTCAATGGATCAATAGCTTATATGTACATTTACACTTACAAATGGTACGACCAGCCTATATGTACAATTACAAAGGGTCTGTATTATGGACATTACACATAATAAAAGAGGGTGTTAGAAAATTCCTAAAGCATTTGCAATTGATAGAATTTCTCATCTTTATATCATATTAAATCTCAATTTCAAAATATTTGTGACAATTCCCATGTTTCTAACCTTTTAACTTATCAAAACTATACAATCTCATTTTCAAAACATTTATTATAATACCTACGTTCCTTTTATCTCATCAAAACTATAGTGATTTAAAAACGTTTCAATCACATTAATTTTAATTTTTAAAACTGTAGTCTAAATGTTCTACAAAGTGACTTTTTTGTGGCAATTTTTTCCATAAACATTTACCTCAAATCTAACCAAAAATTACAAAAAAATTTCAACATACTAAATTCATTTATGAATGCAGAAATGAATTTTAAACAACAAAAAATAATAAATTTATGAAAATTTATATCACCAGATTCTAAAAGAATATTTCATATAAAACAATTAGAAAATACCATTTTTAAAACAAACATTTCATTTGGGAAAAACAAAATTTACCCCAACAAAAATTATAAAACGCTAGTTTGCAGCATATTCTATACGGCCAAATGAAATATTATATTACCGTTTCTTTCGCAAATATTCTGTTTTCCCAAAATAAACACTCCCGACAGCTGAAAGAAAGAATACGGGTCAAAGACAAAAAGGTGATACACTGGATTTCTAACATATTTTATTTGGCTAATATTTTAACTTTTATTTTTATTTTGCAACTACAATAAATTGAAAAGACAACACCAGATTGGAATTCTGTAAAAGCCATCAAAACCGCTGACATTGTCAAAAGCAGCAAATGCTCTGGAATTATTAGTACAAGCGGTCAAAGCACTGTGTTTTTATAAAGTTGTTCAAATCAATCCACGCCAAAGTTCAAACCCTTGCTCATTTAAATATGTATAGCCAAATTTTCGCAAGAAACTTTGGAAATAAAGAAAAGTCTGTGACGGATCAAAGGAAGCAGCGCGCTAGATTTCCAACATATCTCATAAGTAGCGTGCCGGGGCTGAAATATCCGGTATGATAATTGATAATCAAAACAGCTTTATCTGTTAAACTTACGTAAGTTCAATTCTTGCAATTCTTGAGAATTGAAATGGCTCGTCTGAGTTTATTGCAGGTCAAATGAAATTACAGAGTTGGAATACTTGAGAATCAAATTTGAGGACGCGGAAGCTTTCTGAAGAATTATTCTTCAACAATGGCTGCGATGTGCGTTAGTAATCGCCGCAGCCGCTATGTGAACGACCTCCTTTCGCTCTGCATATTCTTAACTTTTCTCTCACCTGTTGAACTCTCACGGCAGCTTATTGTTCTGAAGGCGGGAGGAAGAGGAGGAGATGGAGATTTATCATCCTTTAATCTGACACAAATTGCCGCGAGAATCGAAAATGAAAAGTCAGGCAGCTTCTGCTTCAAAGCTATTACTGGCGAAGTGTGCTCGAGGAGAGACATTTCAGTGAGACAGAGGTACATTTATTCATTGACAAACGGTATACCTGCATTTGCTGTAGAAATTATGAACACATGCGTCACTAGCTGCGCAATAGAAGATATCCACATCAAGTGCGGCGCGTTTGCCTCAGCGGTAGAGGTAAACCCTAAATTATTCAGGCGGTTAACATACAGCGATTGCTTGGTGAACGACGGCCAGAAATTGGAGGCGGGAAGGATTGTATCGTTTAGGTATGCTAACAGTTTCATTTATCCACTCTCAGTCGCTTCCGTCAAATGCGATGGTTAATTCTCAGTCGCAATAATATTCTTTTACTCTTTTGGAGTTCGATAATGAAAAATGATAAATAAGAAGAGTATTGCAGATCATTGTTAAACTTATTCCATGAATATGAAGTTAATATTTATTTATATATATTTTATGGTTTTGCATTCATGTTTTTCCATTTTACTTTAT
>JASDQU010193739.1:6659-19867 GCA_032191745.1 Picea mariana | reverse complement strand
TATATATGTTGGAATACCAAATGTTATCTCTATCTTTCGGTTAAGTTTTATCTGTGATTATTTCCGAAAAGTTACTCGGTGGCATGGCCTAGTCTGTTGTTTAAGGTCGAGATGTCACAAAATGGTATCAGAGCTTTAAAGGAAAGTAAAAGGTTGCTTCGGTATCGTTACCTGGTTGAGGTCATAGACCGAGGAATGGTACGAATTGGTATCAGAGCTAAGTGAAGTGTCCGAGTAGTGTCATTTCCCAGCCTGTTGGTGGTTGGGGACATTACAACACCAGCTCAACAACAATTCTATGGAGATACAGTGAACATATTCGGGTGTGAGGACCAGAACTTCTAGTGGTCCAGGGCATATTCTTACTACTCATCCCCTTCCTCCCAGAACGAAATAATCTGGACCTCTGGAATTGCTCGTACAGGTTGTGTCCCTAAAGTTTTTGATTGTAAGGAGCTGGTCTCTTGGTGCGCCGATAAATATATTTCAAGCCAAATAATTATTCCACTGTGGGACCACTCTCCTGTTTATTTTTCACCTTAGGTCTTCTGCCAAATGTTAATATTGTCGTAGAAAACATTGATGTTCAGAGGAGAAGACTCCAATCAGTTCTTGAAAAAGAATAATAATAGGTTATACCTCCTGCCCAAGTTCCTGGAAGACTCGAGGACAGTTCCTGAAGATATCACAAGCTTGCAGGTTAGTTCATTTAGAAGTCCATTCCGAGAAATTGCCTGGTTGTTTACAAGAATAACAAGACAAGAATCGACAACAAGTATTCCCCACATGTTTCTTTATATTTTGTATTTCACAGTCAAGGAACAAGCCATTTTTTATTGGGGGAAGCTAATTTCCAGTGAAATCTGTTCCCAATTGTCAAGATTAAAAAAGGATAAGAAATTTAATATGTCATCCTACTTGGTTTTCGTGATAGCGCATTTTCGTCTGTTTCCAAAACTGTCTGTGTCCAAGAAGGTAAACTGGGAAGTCAACCCAGTAACCTTCTGGTACTAGGTCTTGTGGAGGCACAAGGCCTTCCATTGTTTTTATGATGTTTTTAATTAATTGGTCTCTGTTTTCAAAGTTTTATTATTAGGATGCTCCCCGCATGTCTGACTAGGAAACCAAGTTTTTGGACAGGAAGGGGGCACTTGAGCAAATGGATAATTGCAGTGTGATAAGGATTTTTGGCTCCAAGGAAAATCCTTCTTTCCTTCCATGTCACATTAGGGACATAATGTTTGTTACAGAAATAGCAAGGCAATACAACTACTGGTTGCATCTATTCCATGAGAAGAGAAAAAAATAGTTCATTCCTCTTCCTTGGAAATTCGGGGACTTTGTGTTGAGGAACGTCAACAAAATTGACAAATTCATAGCCCATTTCAACAACTTGAACCTAAGATATGTTGAAAGGCCAAGAGGGTTCGACCCTAACGGAATTGTTTTAGAAAATTTATTTGAAATTGGCTTCAACAATTCTTTTTTCCACAGACGCTTGAGAAAAAACAGAGACACTGCCAAAAACACTCCTGCTTCTAATGCCGGTGACCTAGAAAAATTTCAAAGCACCACTGAATTGTGCAAGCAACAGGGAAAAGGCCCCGATGAGAAGAGTGTGAAATCCCCAGATAAAACTCCCAAGACTACGAAATCTCGAAGCATTTCTCCAACGACCCACCCCAGTAAGAAAGAAACCCATAATTCTTCAAACGGAGGAGGAGATAACAACCCTCCTAGCGCTAAAATTGATATTTCTCACAATCTTCCCATGAAGAAGAAGAGAAAACAAATTGTAGGATAGGCGAAAGAGACTGAAATTGAGAGTGAGAACATGGAACTTGAGACTGATATGGATAGCGTATTCTGCAACCTTGATCAACCTGGAGACACGATCCAGCATAGTCTCCCAATGGAAATAGCTGAGACCAAAATTTTTGACGAAGATGAATCCTTCGTATTCCAGAGTGTTGTTTTTTACAGCGAGTCTAAAAATTTAATTATTGAAAAGAGAGATGTAAAAAATAAGAAAGGGAAATCTCGTTCAGATATTAACCTTGGGAACATGTGGCCATCCCAAATCTCCTGACTTCACCGAGCAACCGAAGATGCTCTTGATGATTCCATTGGAGGCATTGAGGTCGAGAATGCTAGACTGAAGGACCGAGTCAAGGAATTGGAGGAAGCTTGGATCCTCCAGCCTCCTCACATCGTGTAGAGGCTATGTGGAGAGGAATATCAAGAAAATAATGGAACTAATTACTGAGGCCTGGGAAACATCACAAAGTATGGATTCCCTTGGAACGAGGGCACATGCTTTGCATGAACATTTGCAGGCAGATTTAAAAAATGAATAACATTTCTGTTTAGACATGGTCATCCCTTTTGGCATCCATGTCAACAACATGACAGATACGAGAAGAAGACAAGAATATCTCCCCTCCCAAAACTGGATCACTCAATTAAATGCATGCTCGAAAGAGAAAGTGAAGAACCTACATCTCATTGTCCAATCATGTGAACAAGCCATATCAAAGAAAGAAAAATTATTCAAAAAGTTGACCGAAATGGACTTAGCCGGAAGGACCAATGAGGTCCAAGACCCCAACTTAATCGTCAAATCCTTGCCCTTAACTAAGCAAGCCTTCAATAAACAAGTTGATATTTTTAAGGGGTTGTCTTTAGAAAAGTTTTACAGCATCCTTGAATATGGTGAAGATGACGTGGACAACTGGCTAGTCGACTATTCGGTACAAAATGAAGAAATTGATCAGGCTCTGTGTAATCTTTCTATTGATCTAAGGGAATTAGAAAAGGAACTTTTCAACATAGAAATCTGGGATGAGATCAACGTGGACCCCTTGAGAGGATACATTGAAGAATGGGTCCAAAGGGAAATGGAGCAGGTCGTCGATGAAGGGCAATAGACAGTTGGCACGATTCCAGTAGTCGTCGACGACAGCAATAAAAAGGCATCAACAATCAAATAGAAAAATGGGTGATACATACCATCATTGTAAGTCTATACCGATCACATCCTTCTTTGTTTATCAATCTAGTTATTCCACCTTTTTAATTAGAAATGTCTAGCCAAAGACGGATACCTTCCAATTCCTTCTTTTTAGGTCTTGCTCTCTACCGTCACCCACTTCTTCTTTCCAAAGTCCTATTTCTTGTACATATTTCTCTTATGGTACGCGGGAGCCCTAATCCCAGTCTATATGACAAACACATTTAAATTTCCAAGAATATGTAACAGACAATATTATTTTTTGATATATTTCAAATAAAACTATTTTTATCTCCTTTTATATTTATGTGCTCAGAATTTTTTATCTTCAATTATGTTGAATGTCAAGAAATTGTATTTATCTAATTTGAATGTAACTTTATATGTGTCTTCTATGTTTTATCTTTTTCTCATGCATATCTTTTTCTCCTGCTATACATATAGCTTTATTTGTGCTGGCACATATAGAGACACACAAGCCAAATGATATATGAAAATTGTACTTAACTCTAACCAGTTTAATCATTATGAATGAATTTCATAAAAACACTGAAGAGATAAAACATGCAAGGTAGGAACGGAAATTTCGAACATAGAAAGTCAGACTACTGGTAAAAAATAAAAGCAAGATGGATTATATAATTTCAAAATCTAAATGGGGCTCTAGAGGTCAGGTGTCATTTCTTGCATGGATACCACATGTGTTTCATGTTGCTTACCACGTCTCCACTGCAGTTTCCATTTGCCTCCACTACTTTTTCCCCATCCTTGTGCATTTATTCCCAATTCAACCCGACAGAGACTGCACTACCATGCAACACTTGTTTAAGATGTTATAAATGATTAATATTTATTAAAATATGTAATAATTTTATGGATATGTAGGCATATATATAGTGAATGTTTTCGTACTTTATAATTGGATATTTAAGATATTATTAATGTTATAAATAAAGACATTGTCAAAGTTATAAATAAACAATTTAAAATGATGGTTGCATATGATATAATCTTTTTTTTTTTTAATATTATTGATTTTATTGAGTTTTTTAGGGTTTGAGTATATTTAATGGAAGCAATTATTGTATATTTTTATAAACAATGTTTCTAAATAAATATTAATTTTATGGTTGTATTTTTTTTATATATCAAACTATTTTTTTAATTGATGTTTACTTAGGAAAATGTGAATGGTAAATAAAGTAATGTTAACAATGGTAATTCATATGTATACTAATTATAGACCATTTAAAATGTGGATTGAATTGATTTAAACAATAAATTGTGGGGAAAGCGATTAATTTTTTAATATGTCAATGGAAAAACAACAAAATTAATTAATGGTTTTTAATCCTTTTGCATGATAGGGTTCTTTGTATCTTTCAATATGCTATCTCTATTGGAGCCATTAGTTAGGAAATACTTCTCTTTATGTAGTCAATACTTTTAAAAGGGAATTGTGTAACATGATGCCAAGGCATAGACAAACATGTGAGCAGAAGCAAGGAACTTCTCACACTTAGACATAATCTTGGTAGCATAACCTTACCACAACACTTTTAAGAGGGAATTATGTAACATGACGCTAATGCATAGAAAAAATGTGATCAAAAGAAAAGGGACTTCTCACACTTAAATATAATCTTGGTAGCATAAACTTACCACAACAAAAGCTTGTAGAATGTTTGAAAGATGTTGTCCCTTTTGGAAAAAGGTGGGTTTGAAGGTGAACCAAGTTCAATGAGAATGCACAAGATTCGAGCATGGGAATCCATGTGATTGAATTGACCAAAGGAAGGTTAAGTACCTCGTATTGAATGAACAAGGTTAATTAGTATCATCATGTCTTCAACCACCAAAATTTTGAGGAAACCTATGGCATCAATGGGTCTTGTAATTTCTCAAATCACACCACTATAGTTATTGAATGGGTATTGATGAAATTCCTTCATGAACACAAACTCCACACTTTGACCAAGAGGTAGTGATCTCAACCATTTAGAAATGAATACAACATTTCTTCATTTTTTTGAGAGACCCCATATAGGGCCATACATGCTCTAAATATAGAGACTTCGAGTTGAAAGTGTCTATGTGTGGATATTTATTAGCGATGGATGCAACATATTTCTAACAATTTTTTCTTCTAAGACTTTGTTGAGCACTCAACACACCCTTAAAAAATTCCATAAATTTTTAAGTACTACTTTCTTTAATTTTGTCTTCATGCTTTGATTCCTATAGAACCTTAATGAGTTTTAGTTTTAGTTTCTTTCATTTTGGTGATTTTAAACGTTTCCCTAACTTAATATGACTTGTCAATAGAATGAAGAAGGGATAACTTATTTAGAGAATGAAAGGAAGCTCTCAAAACTTCACATTTCTCAAAAAAATATTTGAAATCACTATCAAAACTCAAGCTTGTTGATGCCCGACAGTCACCCTTTGAGAATGTCAATGTCGACGGGTGTCGGGCGTCGGTCGAGTCAAGAAACTAAGGTGAAAATGACACAATTCATCCTTAAGATCGCTGACGATGATCAACGTCAGGCATTGGTGATGTCAACAAGAAAAAACACATTGGTAAACAGTAGGTAGAGGCATCCACCAATGCTAATGAATATTATCCATCGACGCCTAGCATGGTGAATAGTAAAGTTGATCCAAAATGGATCCAGGAAGGCCTAAAAATAAATTTTTTTGGAATCATAGGAAACCAACACCATTTCTTCCGGCTCGTTGCGCTGATTCCGTCCATATATTTTTTTTTTGCAAATGGACGTCGTATGCGAAAGATATCGTGTTCTAATCGATTTCCCAAACAGGTAAAAAGTCAATCTGGTCAAAGTCAACATGTCGTACTGTTGATGTCAGCAGTACGATAGGTGACATCATGATGACATCATCATGCTAACATGGCATCATTAGGAGGTGACATGTGTCACTCAAATTTGGCATTTTTGGGCTTAGTTGGACTAGTATGGATTTGACACATGGCAGTGTACGAATGTGACACGTGGCAGTTTGTACATGACATGGCCCAATGACAGGATGACACATGGTAGTACAGACGAAATTTGGGCTGTACGAAAGATGATGTGGTAGGGTGATTGGGTTGTACGGATGCTGACATGGAAGCTGACTGGACATGTGACTGGGTTGTACGGCGGTGATGTGGCATGTGACTGTGCATGTTGACTGTACGATGACTGTATGCTATGGATGAATCACATGGATACATGTGGCCTAATCATAGGGCACCATGTGGCACCTCGAATTTAGCCAATGTTGGTTGGGTCAAAAGTTTTTGTTACCCGCAAGTTTCGAACCCCCGACCTCCACTCATGCCAATGGACTAAACTCCCCAGGCTAATCATATGGGCGAGTTGTTTCTTGTTATTCCATATGGAATATATTATATTTAAAGTGGTTATGGAAGGATTTGTGGGGTAAAGCCCAGTCGGCGAGGGTCTAGCCCACGACCATTGGCTATAGACCAGGGGCTAAGTTAGCAACAAGAGGGCATATGGAGTATAGGACGTGGCCACATGGCCATACCCATAGGACCAGGAGCCAAGACTGGGGCCAGTGCACCATTTCTATCCCGTGGGCACATGTACCTGCCCCATATGACCAGGAGCCCAAGAATAGGGAATTTTACCCTGTATTATGCTAATTTTGGGGTTTTTACCTTATAATAAATTTTTTTATGCTAATTTTAATGGATTTTAGCCAATATTGGGGGATCTAGAGCCCAATTTGAGGCCATATATTGGGAGGAAGTTGGGAGATTGATACCAACTCCAAATCTATATAAACTAGGGGTTCTTAGTGTTACAGGAAAATCCCCTCGCAGACAAGTGGATTTCCTCTTGAACCCTAAATCTCTAAGATCAAGACAGAAAGGTGATAACTTTGGTCACTGAAATCCTTTTAAACCTAGCTAAGTCAATCAAATAGAGAATATGAAGAAGATGTACCTTTTTACGATGTTTTTCCTTGCTGAATCCAAGTTGAACCTTGATCCCCAAGCTCTTCAACAAATCCTGCAATCTAATAACACCAAAGACAAAACAACTTCCTATTCTACCATGATTAATTCAAAACTAGATCTATCTATCAAAGACAAGTTCATGTAGGCATACAAAACCTTGAAAGAAATAGGCCAAGCACATGTATTAATGAGAACTCGATAGAAATACTTACAGACCTTTGATGAAGTTGCAACAACCTCTTCACACTCTCCTTGTCCAACCCCTTGCTCAAATAATCCACAATCAAAATGACTATGCTTCACTGATTATCTCCCTTATGATATCATAAGTTTGCCTTCAATGTCTCCACAATACCACTTCTCATGAGATCATAAGTTTGGTATCTCTAAAACTCCATCCCCCATTTCACCATGAGAAGGCCTCCTTATATAATCTTGGATATACCCAAACACCTTAGAGATTCTTGGGATAGGTTGAGGATCCTTCTCCATCAATTGTGGATCTTCCCTAAGATCCAACATTGACCTCAGATTCGAATCCAACCAACTCCAGAGATGAGTGGGATTTTTCCCTGATTTTCCTCAACTGCCCAAGATTTCCTCAAACAGCCCAACACTCCCCCAGAAGGGTGCACAGAGTGCTGGAACACTCCCCCAAAGAATTTTAAGGAGTGCTGGAACTCCCTGACAGTCGGTAGGGGAGCGCTGCCCAAAATTCCCTGAAAAAATCCCAAAACTCCCCGAGAAGGATGCATAGAGTGTTGGAATGCTCCCCCAAAGAGGGTCAAGGAGCGTTGGCACTCCCTGATAGTGGGTAGGGGAGCATTGGCCTTCAAAATTAATTTTTAAGTGGTTTTTTTCATGGAAAAAGATTTGTACTCTTCATCAAATGATTTCTTCTTCTTTAACCAGTCTCTGAGGGTGTCTTCAAGTGTTCCTTGTGATGTTGTTCGAGACACGACATGGGAAATATGACTGTATGTTGTCTGCGACACTTGTGGAAAAAATTCGACACTTGCAACACTTGTAATGACAACAATAGGTCATCATTGAAATGAGTAATTTTGATGTGTAACAGATTACCCCCCAAAGTGAGAAGTTAGAAGATGAAAATTGATGACTGAAGTACTTTGTATACTTTTTCGATCAAGGGTATGGACACGAAGAACCTGGTAGAAGCTGCACACAACCATCAAACAAATATTATGACATGTTTCAAACACAAGGCAGGAATACCTATGCTTGGGTGATAAAGACTTGCAAGTTATGGCCGCCATAAGATGCACTACAGATCCATAATTATATTAGCAAAGAGTATAGACACCAAATATACAATGTGGAGCTATACTTCCATGACATGAACTGATCGTAGCCATGAAAAATACACAATGGATCTACGAAACAACAAGACATAGCCACATACCAATACAAAGTGGATCTATGTAACAGTATATGAGTCAATTTTCTCAAAAGAAACTCCGTCGCAACCTGGGAAAAGTATATATCAGAGTGATCACTCAATCCAGGGTCTTTTAACCGATCTGGATGCAGTATGAATCTAACCATGTGAATAGATGTCCTGATGTCGAACATGGTAGAAACCACTTGATTACCGGTCAATGAGGTAAATCGTTCACAAGCACGAGAGAAATCCCCATTGATGTCAATGATTCCCAAGGTACCCTAGCACATTCCAGAGAATGTGAATAGATGAGATGAATTTGAACATCCATGGAATCATCCGATCAGGGGTCAATGATGTAAACCCACCGTCGGAAGCGAGGAGGCCTGCCATTGAGGCATGTAGGTCCCAAGGTACTAACTGGTTTCTAAGTCTAGTTCCCGGATAATGTGTTGAGGTTGATAGGAATAGACTCATCACAGGAGGGCCTTGATGTATCCCCCATCAATGACACAAAACTGACATAAACATGTAAATTGGTAGATCAAATGAACATGGACTGACATGGGTATTGAAACAAGATATTTTTGATGGATGACTCTCGAGGCAGATACTTTCCTTGAACACTGAGGCACAACAGCATAAACATGACATGGACCAAAACATGATGATGCAGAGGATACTATGACTTTTGTCGGGTGACCCAAAGGATTAAATAAACTCACAGGATTGGTTCAGTGCAGAGGTTCAACAGATTAAAATGTATGGAAAGACAAAGTGTCGTGTTCAAGGGCGACCATAAGAGTGACCTGTAATGTTCCCAAAAACTGCTTAGCTTGCTTCCTTCAATTTTTTCCCCCATCCAGATATATGAGTACCTCTTTTTGATTTAACGAGATCAAGGAGGATAACACATGCTCGATATAAATCACTTTCGGTAAGTCCCTCTTTCTTTGTTTAATGAATTGGAAAAATTAAGGGTTTGGTCCCATATGGGCCCTTCAATGTATGATTGTTTTAACGAGTCCAGAGAAGGTAAAATCGATGATTTTTCATGTTTAGAGAGTCTGAAAAGAACTTAAAGACGAATTCAGGGTTGTCCTTTTTCATAATTTTAGTCTCGCAAGGCCGAAAAAGAGATAAAATATCACTCGCAAGATGCCTTTTCAAACCTTTTAACGAGTGTGAAAGGAAGTAAGATCACTCGATAATCTTTTCATGTTTAGAGAGTCTGAAAAGAGCTTAAAGGAGACTCCAGTGGGTTCCTTTTTTGTATAACCTTTACGAGTCCAAAAAAGTGATAAAATTCTACTTGATTACATTCTCATGTATTTTCGAGCGTGAGAAAGAACAAAGACTAAGCTCGGTATTGGTTTCATTTTTACAGAAGCTTGAAACAAAATTAAACTATGCTTGTAAATTCCCAACGTAATTTCCAAAGGTTGGGATACCCATGGATGGTCGGTACTATGCCCCCATATTGAAAAGTTATTGGCATAACTCCAGAAAGATAATCAAAGGCTGGAGACATTCTCCCCAAGCTTCAAATCATTCACCGACTTTGAGGTTGTCACCAATTTTTGTACTAGATGGAGAAAAAGGATATAGGTGGATGAAATAAAGGTTAAAAAACGAGACCTAATGAAAGACTCGATTTGGTATGAGAGGTGATTGTTTCATTTTTTAACGAGCTTGACACATGAAAATAACTATGCTCAAGGCTCCGGGTTCAATCCCCAAATTTATGTTTCATTTTTTAATGAGCTTTTTACAGAGAGGAAAACTATGCTCATAGCCTCTATTTCATTTTTTAATGAGCTTGCCACAGAGAAGAGAAACTATGCTCGTGGCTTCTATTTCAGTTTTTAACGAGATTTCCACAGAGAAGAAAAACTATGCTCGTGGAATCTTCTTGATCATGGCTTCCAAGAGGATAACACTTTGGAAGGACACCATATCAAGGGACAAAACTCGATCATGGATTCCAAGAGATCTTCACTGGATGGAAGAACAATGCTCTAGAAGGAACACATGTCGAGGGTCGTGTCAAGGGTAGGGAGATCTATTGAAATAATGTAACTGCAAAGAGTATTCTTATTATTATTGATATTTTGTTCATAGGATCAATCCCCATTGTGGATTGATCATGTCAGATATTGTAATAGGACCAAATCCCCTTTTGCGGATTGGTCAAAAGACAATTGTAATAGGCAGAATAAGAAGTCATCCCTAGTAGTCAATAAAGAGACCCAGAAATATAATAAAGGTGGGTTTACCCACCTAGATTGAGAAGTCGGCCCTGCCAGTGAAGAGACACTTCACACATGCCAGAACTTGTATAAATAAAGGAGGCTAGCGCCTCATTTGATCACAACTCACTTGTTCAGTTTGAGAGACAAGTTCATATCTGTTACCAGCAAAGGGGAGAGAAAGTGGCGCATATCTTGGAGAGGACTTTCTGTTTTAGCATAGAGATCTCTTGGCATTGTATTGGCTATCTATATTAAGGAAGTTTTGCTGGGTTTTCTTCCCCTAGAGGGTTTCCCAGGATAAATGTTTTGTCTCTTGTGAATGTGTATTTCTTAGTGATCTTGTTCTTATGTTGTTATCTATTGAAATGCATAGAACTGTAATAATGGCATGAGCATTAACATGGTATCAGAGTCAACCTGAAGGAATCATATTTCGCAAGAGAAAAATGTCACTGTTGTCATACCTGCAAATTAGGGTTTTTCAAAAGTGAAGCTTTTCAGCTTCAAAACCACCTAGAAAGTTGCACCCTCCCCCAAGGATCATTTTGGCACCTTCAACGCACCTTTTCAGTGGATGGATCTCCCAAAAAGTGAAACCCTAGTTTCACAAAAGTACCAGAAGTACCAGAAGTACCAAAGTACCAGAAGTACCAGAAGCACTAATCCAAAAATCCACAGATCAGATTTGAAGGAAAAATTTGGATTTTGTCAGATCCAAACACACTAGGTAGCTCGCCTCAGCCAAGCGCATCTCCTGGTAAGTTCAGTTTTTTATTTTGAGCACTTTCATTTTTCGGTCATTTTCCTAGCTCTAGGTAAAGATGTTTGCAAGCATTAATATTGTTGACAAGTTAGAAGGAGTGGAAAACTTCAGTTCTTTGAAGTATAGGATTGGCCTCATTCTTGAAGAGAATGACCTAGCAAGATTCGTCAAAAATGAAGTACCGGAACCCGACGATGCCGCAGAAAAGACAAAGCATCAAAAGGACACAATAAGGGCCAAAAGAATCATTGCAGATTCAATCAAGGACCATATAATCCCTTATGTTTCATCCAAGAAGACCCTGAAAGAAATGTTCGATGCCTTGACTAGACTATATGAAGGAAAGAACATAAACCAGAAGATGAATCTTAGGACTCAACTAAAGAATACAAGGATGTGGAAAGGAGAAATAATTCAGGAATAATTCTCCAGAATCTCAAAATTCAAAGAATTGATAGAAACTATTGGAGATACCATAGACGAAGACGAACTCATAATGACGGCACTAAATGGTCTTACAAGACCTTGGGATGCTTTCATCCAGACAATATGTGCCAGAAAGGAGAAACTGAAGTTCGACAGCCTATGGGAAGAATGCATCCAAGAAGAAACAAGAGTAGGGAATCGTGAAGCGCTACTAGCTAGGGATGATGATCAAGCCCTAGCAACCCACACCAAGGAGGAAGGAAGAAACCATACTTCAAAAGGGAGAC
This sequence comes from Picea mariana, assembly GCA_032191745.1. Lineage (NCBI taxonomy): Eukaryota > Viridiplantae > Streptophyta > Pinopsida > Pinales > Pinaceae > Picea > Picea mariana. The sequence continues at coordinate 7,733 of JASDQU010193739.1, read as the reverse complement.
TCATAGAGAGCCTCAAACATCAAACAATTCCAATAACAAAGAATCTCATCCAAGGAGATTTCAGAAGAAAGGACAACGCAAAGAAACAAATCTCTCATCTATACAATGCTATCATTGTGATAAGATGGGACACAAGGCGAATTATTGTCCAGTCAGACGAGAAGAATACAAGAGGAAACATAAGAGGCAACGTGCCCACATAATCGAAGATGAAGAGCCACCTACAAAGATGATCAAGGACCATGTCTTTATCTCGGCCCTCTCAGGATCGGTAACACCTGGAGAGGACACATGGCTCATTGATAGTGGTGCATCAAAGCACATGACAGGTAAGAGAAATACTCTCTCTTGTATTTCAGAAAAGAAGTTTTCTCAAAAAGTGACACTTGGAGATGATTACCAATATCCCATCAAGGGAGTGGGAGAATCAAACTACAAGATAAATTAAGAAAACTCAATAAAGATGAAGGACGTACTCTATGTACCAGGCTTGAAGTAGAACTTACTTTTCATATCATCTTTAGACAAGAAAGGCTATACAGTTGCCTTTATAGATGGATAAGTTCTTATGTGGGCTAGAGGAGAAACCATAAATGAAGCAATCGTCATTGGAAATGAAGAAAATGGCTTATATAAGCTAAAGGGTCACTCAGAGACTGCCATGACCCATGCCATTGAAAAATCATCTGAACTTTGGCATAAAATATTGGCCCACATCAAATACAAGGTGCTACCATACATACACAAAGCTATCACAGGTTTACTAGAACTCAAGGGTGATTAGGAAGGCATATGAAATGGATGTGCGCAAAGGAATAATATCAAGAACCCTTTTCCAAAGAGGGACAACAAAGCAGAAGGAGTACTGGAACTCATTCATTCATACGTGTGTGGCCCAATGCCATCATCCTCCATTAGCAGGTATGTATACTATGTATCATTCATTGATGACTATTCTCGCAAGACCTGGATATATTTCTTGAAATCTAAAGATGAAGTATTCAACAAATTCAAGGAATTCAAAGCCTTGATAGAGAATCTTTTTGAAATGAATATTAATATACTCAGGTCAGA
>JASDQU010193735.1:1547-19867 GCA_032191745.1 Picea mariana | reverse complement strand
AGAAATTAGAAGTGGACCCAACCCTAAAATAAGGAAAGTGGGGCCAAGTGACCTAGAAGATGTTTTTAAGGAAGCTACTTGGAGAGTATAAATAAGAGAAAAGGCTCTCTCATTTGAAACGCACTTGAGAATATTGAATATCTATAGGTTTTTGAGGTATACAAATGATATCTAAGCCGAAATTCTGAGGAAAGTGAAGAAAAGAAGGCTGAAATGCAAGGAAGGATAAATTCTTTTGATGGTGTTTTCTAAGGTATGTTATTTTCAGGTCATCTCACCATTTTCGCTATAAATTTTTTTCTATAATGATTCAGATCTTGAAATTGTTATGAAAATGAGAAAACATATCCAAGTATTTGTGGTTAAAAATTCATCTTGTGGGTCGTTGTATTTTGGGAGTTACACTCTGTGGAAAATAGGGTTTTTGGCCAGTCCTGAAACTAGTCAAAATCAGGTGTTTCGGGTAAAAACGTCATAAATTCTTCATAACATATCCAAATTCAGTGAGACCAATTTTTTTGGTTAGGGTAAAGTCTGTAGTATTATTTGTAATAGTTTCATATCATTTCATCAAATATTTTGTGTGGGGCACACTCTACAATGTCGCTCTCTAGAATAAGCCAGAATTCAGCAAGGTATGTCATTTTTGCTATACCTCATTTTCTGAGAGGTTCCAAGTAGTGCCACTTGGAATAATTGCATAAAACACACTGAACAACATTTTTCATAAGTTTCAGATCTTTATACATTACAGGTTCAAAGTTATGATTACTTCAAGTTAGGGTTGTTGACTAATCCAAAACTAGGCATGTGAGACCAAAGAAAAGTTTGATGAAAATGCTAGTCTCTTGTTTTTAAAGTTAAGGAAGATTTGCAGGAATGTGATCATATAAACCAGTTCTATTACAGAGCTACAAATCAAATTTGGATGATGAAATTGATGAGGGCTTTTGGTTGAGGTACATGTTGAGTACATGGTTGAGACAAGTAGTTGATGAGTTGGTGCACATACATGAGGTGTATAGTTGATGATGTTGGTACCTATTGATGAGTCATAGTTGATGAGTAGTTGACATATGATTGTTACATACTTGGCACATGGTTGGATGCACTTGTTTATGGTACAGGTTGATTACAATTTGGTGCATGGTTGATGCACTTGTTTATGGTACAGGTTGATTACAGGTTGGTGCATGGTTGATGCACTTGTTTATGGTACATGTTGATTACAGATTGGTGCATGGTTGATGCACATTTTTTGTGGTACAGGTTGATTATAGGTTGATGCATGGTTGATGCATGGTTCAGATTTATTGGTACAGGTTTATAGTGGTATATCTCACGGTGATAGTGTGACAGTGGTTCCATCATTCTACTTCTACTTCAAGGTGGCAGGACGGGGCAAGGACAGGTGGTTGTAGCCACCTTCTGGTTGTATTCAGAGAACATTGGGGGTTGTAGCATCCTTCTAGTTGTAGCCAGAGATTTGGGGAGTTAGAGCTTCCCTCAGGTTGTAGCATGAGAAACTAGGGGGTTGGAGCCTCCTTCCAGTTGCAGCTGAAAAACAAAGGAAGTTGGTGCTTCCAATGAATGTAATTATTCAAGACATATAAGAAAAATCATTCTGTGGTTTTCTCCCAATTTGGGTTTCCACGTAAAACACTGGTGTACTATGTATGTGTGTGATTGTTTATTTATTACTGCTCATTATTGGATAATAATTCTACATTGATATAACATTTGAAGAAAAATGATTATAATTACGTTATTACTGATTCACCCCCCCTCTCAGTAATCCAACAGAAGTACAGTTTGATAGATTAATCAATACTTCATGATAGTATAGTGATAAATGGGTCAACATTATGGACAATTGCACAATTAGAGTCTTGGACATAGATGGATTTGTAAGAATACTTAGCAGGTTTGGATAGATATATGAAAGTGGACAAGAGCATGGATTCATAGATTGGTTCAGAGAGTGGTTCATAGACAAAGGAACATTATCATAATGGATGATAATTACACAGGAAATGGCTCGAACAATGCTAATGGATTCCAAATTGACAGATATGTTTTGGACACGTGTAGTGAATACAACAGTTCACATTCAAAATAGAGTAATGCTCAGAAACAAAAATGACAAAAATCCCTACAAACTATGGAAAGGAAGCACAGACAACAACCTCTACATCAAGGTAACTCAAGGTAGTATTTTATTAATTGAAATTGATATTGATGATATTGTTTTTGGAAGTACTAATGACAGAGTAAGCTAGAAATTTGCAAAGGATATGCAGAATGAATTTGAAATTTCATTACTTGGAGAACTATTCTTCTTTCTGGGTCTTCATATATATCAAAGAAACCAAGGAATTTTTATTTCTCAAACTAAGTATATCATAGAAATGATAAATAGTTTTGGAATGGAAGATTGCAAACTAGTTACCACTCATATGAAAACTAGTTACAAGTTGAACAAAGATGATGATTCAAAGTCTACAGACCAGAGGCAATACAGGTCAATGATTGGTACTTACTATATGTGACAGCATCAAGACCAGATGTAATGTAGGTAGTTGGACAGGTAGCATGATTTCAAGAAGCAGGAAAGGAATAACATGTATTAACAGTGAAGAGGATTTTCAAATATCTCAAAGGAACATAAGAGTTTGGATTATGGTATTGACACAGCCGCACCCGCAGGCACGCCCGCTCACACAGGATCATCTTCTTCCCTCGACCCGAAGAACACCAAGGTTATTTTATTTCCCTATCAGGAAATCTGTACCCACAGATCTCTTCGTGCGATCCCTCTCTCTTTTCTTATCAGGGAATCGGAACTCACGATTTCGTAAGTCCAATGGTCGATCACTGGGCTCTCAAATTCTCGAGACCCAATGGCCAGTCAATGCTGACTTTTTCCCTTTCCTCTGTCGAAACTCCCCTTATCGTGATTTCGTTACTCGTGATACCAAGCAACTCGTCTTACCAACTCCTGATGCCCGATACACTGAAACTCCGATGCGCTCGTGCGAGTTGACTTTTCCACTTCCCGTCACTTCTATCAGGATTTCGGACTTCTCGGGATCGCAAATCCTGATGCCAAGGGTTTCAGGACTTTTCTTTCCCCGAACTCCGATATGGTGTGCCACCTGTCCTCCACTAACCTTCTGTGGCCCCACACACTATCCTTCGACTTGTCGGGATATCGCGTATCGCAATATCGTGATTCCTGATGAAATATTTTGGAGCTTCGACTCTCGAAACCCCGATACACAATCTTACGTGTAAATCCAACGGCCCTTGTGGCTCAAATCAACGGCTCACGGTGATTCGCGAAATCTCCTCGGAGAATTTCATCCGTATCTTTTTTTCCTATGAATCTTACGAACGACTCAGTATTCCTCCCACGGAACTACTTCGCCTGCTCACAAATCTGCTACGCCTCTTGCCAATCTTCAAGGAACAACTTGCATTCGTTGTTCTTCCACAAATTCAAAGGCCTATCCTTCCTGAGATTTTTCCATGCTTCCAAGTCCTCAGAAAGAAATCACTTGCTCACACTCCTTGCGGCAAATCTTCAACCTTATCCAGCGTTGAAGTCCTTCGACTCTGGGCACACCTGCAGCAGCAATCTTTCAACAATTTACTCAGGTTCGCAACCCTGAAGATTCCTTGGCCTACACACTCCTTGCACGGCTCCTGTGCCCAACTACACTTCTGGGATGAATGAGAACCAAAAGTTATCTCTATCTGAACCCTCTGTCAACGCACTCCTTGTGGACACTTCAACTGCACTCCTTGTAGGAATCCCCTGGCTCAAATAGAGAAACAATTGAAACTCATTCCTTCACACTGTCAGACTTCAATTCATACATGAAATCACATACATAGCATATAAAAGAAAATGTATGACATGAAGAAAACATTCATGAGCACATCAACATCAAATACACAGAGATCAAAACAAACCATGAATTTGAATAAGAAATTCTTCTATTAATTCATATGTCTGTACATGGGTGTTCTTTACACAGCTCTCTGCATGCTCTTGTTCTCCTCCTGCTTCTATCTATGCTCAGGCTTATGTTACAATGATACAATGAGGGTGTCTATATCCGTTCTCCCTCCTTTCTAAAACAGTCTAATCTAGAATTAAAATCCTATCTACCTGCATTAACTATATTAAATGCCTCCTATCTACTTAAGGACGAGAGTTATCCGCTCAAGGTCCATTACAATATACAAGTGTGTTTTATCTTAATGGTTCATTTAAGACTTGTGCAACAGTTCCAAAGTGTTTTCAAAATTTGTACTGGCTTGTCCAGCTGTCTTCCGCTTCCGCGTTGGCTCGCTTGATGTGTTGGCGATGCTCCTGCATCATACTCCTCGGCTTGAAAACATTCATGGGCTCCTGTCCATGAGCTCCTGCACAGTCTGTCCATGCTTCTGTATTTCTTCTTCAGTCTCCCAGCTGGCATCTTCCACTGGGTGGTTCTTCCATTTGACCAGATACTCGAAGTATTGCTTTTGTCTGGTCTTCTTACCCACCCTCTGGTCCAGTATGCATTCCATCTGCGGCTTCTCTACAACTGGCATCTGTTCCATCCATTAGATCATTGGCTGCTCAGTTCCAGTGTCTGCTTCTCCAGCCCTCTATGGGTATAAATCTGTGACATTGAATATCAGAGATAATCTGATCCCATCTGGTAATTCAATCTCATAAGCATTTTCCCCAAATTTTCTCAATACCTTACATGGTCTGATTTTCTTCATCTTTAACTTATTCTATGTTCCTTTCGGGAACCTTTCCTTTCTCAAATGTGCCAGAACTAATTCACCAACTTCAAACTGAAGTTGTCTCCGATGTTGATCTGCTCTGTGTTTATATTCCTAGCTTGATTTTAGCAGTCACTCCTTCACTTTATTGTGAAGTTCCTTCATTGCCTCAGCGAATCCTTCTGCACTAGCGCTGCTAGTAGCAGTCTGTTCTGAATCCCCCAGTTCAGAAACTCCTCTCGGCTGCATCCCATATACGATCTAAAATGGACTTTTCCCTGTACTCCAATTTACTGATTCATTGTATGCAAACTCTGCCTGGGGTAATATACTATCCCACTGGCTATGGTGTTATGTCACCAAGCTTCTCAACAAGTCTCTCAGACTTCTATTGACCACTTATGTCTGCCCATCCATCTGAGGATGATAAGCAGAGCTAAACATCAAGTTAGTCCCAGCTTCTTTCATAAGGTCCTCCAAAAATGCCCTATGAATTTAGTATCTTTGTCCGAAACTATGCTTTTCGACAACCCATGAAGTCGAATGACCTCTTTGAAAAACAGATTTGCGATGTGAGTCACATCGCTCATTTTCTGGCATGGGATAAAATGTGTCATCTTGGAAAACCTATCCACTACCACAAAGATTGAATCAACTCCTCTTTGTGTCCTTGGCAACCCCAATACAAAATCCATGCGTATCGCCTCCCACGGCCTCTCTGGTATGGGAAATGGCTGATAAAATTCTGCATTCTGCTTCCTTCCCTTCGAATGTTGGCAAATTCGACATCTGTCAATGAATCTCTTGACATCTGCTCGCATTCCCGGCCAAAAGTATGATTCTCTTAGCTTCGCGAATGTCTTATCATGGAAAAAATGTCCTGCCAAACCTCCACTGTGTTTCTCCTTTAACAAGTTCTCCCTCATGGAGAAATTTGGAATACATAGTTGATTACCTCTGAACAACAATCCTTCCTGGATCATGTAGTCCATCCATTGGATTCTATCTCTGAGAACTGGATTCTCAGTTGCTTCATGCGCTTCTGCAAAATCTGCATCACCTGCGTACATGTCCCTGAGATCATCAAAACCCAATGTTTTGACTCTGAACTCCTGCAACAATAAACACTTCCTGCTCAAAGCATTAGCCACTTTGTTAGTAGTACCTTAAATATGTTTAATCACAAATGTGAAATTCTGCATATACTCTATCCATTTTACATGTCTTTGATTCAACTTCTCCTGTTGAGTCACAAACTGTAATGCATGATTGTCACTATATAAAACAAATTCCTTCGGGATCAATTAATGCCTCCACTTCTTCAGTGCCTGGATGATGCCATAAAATTCCTTGTCATATGTGGATTATTTCACCTTTGTCTCATTCAGTTTCTCACTAAAATATGCAATCGGTTTGTCTTCCTGACTCAAGACCGCTCCTATGGAAAATCCGCTTGCATCACATTTCACTTGAAATGTCTTCGGGAAATCCGATAACACCAAAATCGGTTGTTCCGTGATCTTCCGCTTCAATAGATTGAAGCTCTTCTCTGCCTCAGTTGTCCATTGAAAAGACTTATGCCTCTTCTTCACTGTATCCATCATTGCTGCGCTAATTCCACTGAAATTTCTGATGAATTTTTGGTAGAAACTAGCCAAACCATGAAATCTTCTCACCTCGAATACATTCCTCGGTGATGGCCAATTCTTGATCACTTCCACCTTATTCGGATCCATCCTCAACTCATTTGCCGAAATAACAAATCCCAAATAAATGATTTATGTCTTCATGAATGAGGACTTCTTCATATTTATCAACAGCTTCTCCTGCTATAGCTTCTTCATCACAATGGCCTTTGTCTTACTGAAAATCAGTATGTCATCCAAATACACAATGACGAACTTCCCAATGAACTCCCTCGGGACTTCATTCATCAACCTCATAAAGGTACTTGTTGTATTTGTTAAGCTAAACGGCATAACAAGTTGTTCATACAAACCTTCGTTTGTTTTGAACGTTGTCTTCCATTCATCACCCTCTCTCATGCGAATCTGGTGATATCCTCTTTTCAAATCAACCTTTGAAAAGTATTTTGCTCCGCTCAAGAAATCCATTAGATCATCCATCCGCGGTAATGGAAACCTGTACTTGATGGTTATTTTGTTGATCGCCCTTGAATCGGTACACATTCTCCAACCTCCATCCTTTTTTGGACTAAGTATCGTTGGAACAGCACACGGACTCAAGCTTTCTCTGACCAACCCTTTGTCCAATAACTCCTGGGCTTGCCTTTTAACTTCCTCATTCTCTTGCAGCGTCAACCTGTATGCGGATTTGTTCGGCAAACTAGCTCCTAGTGTGAGTTCTATATGATGACTCACACTCCTCATCAGTGGCAACGAACGAGGTAATTCGTCCACTATGATGTCAGCGAACTCTTCCAGCAGTTCCTGAACCTCATCTGGTAAATCATCCACTCTTGTTCTAGTCAGAACAATCCTCGGCTTTCTGACCACAAGGAATTGTGGATAGTCTTTCTTCTTCACCTCCGTAAGAAGTTCCTTCCCACTCATGAGAAGTATTGTGTTGCTTACTTCTGGCTTCACCTCCTTATCCTTTATCGGAAGCAACATATGGGTTCTCCCATTCTTCTCCAGGGTATATGTGTTCATTCTCCCGTCATGAATCACATTTATGTCATATTTCCATGGTCTACACAACAATAAATGACATACATCCATAGGAATGACATCACATAAGATCTTATCATTATATCATCCTATCTTGAATTCAACCAAGCATTGTTTAGTAATAGTTACCTGGTGTCCCTTCTGTAGCCACGAAACTCTGTATGGACTTGGATGATCAGTCGTCTCTAGCTCCATCTTCTCTAACATCTCGATTGAAATGAGATTATCCGCGCTACCGCTGTCCATGATAACCTTGCATACCCTATCCTTGGTCTTGCAAGCTATTATGAAAAGTTTGGTCCTTTGGACTGAAATTTCCAAATCCTTCTTAGGTGTTAAAAGGAATTTTTGCATCATCAGCAATCTTCCGCCTTCTGCATCTTCTGCCTCAACATCCATCCTCTGGGCCTCGATGATGTGAGCTTCCTCAATGTCCTTCTTTTTCTCTGGACACTCATAAGACTTGTGCCCATTCTTTCCACATGTGAAGCATGTGATTACTCCACCTCTTCCTCTTCCTCTGCCTCTAGTATGAGGAAACATGTTATTATCAGCATATCCTCCACTCTGCTCTGTATGCTGCCCTCTTTGTTCGTCGTATGGCCCTCTCTGTGAGGTTCCACCTCTTTCAACTTTACCCTAAGGTTTCTTCCATTCCTCCTTGGGCTTCTAGTATTTATCTTGGGCAACCGACTTGCCTCTGCGCTGACTTCTGCCTCGCCCTCGCTAACCTTGCTTATGGCTCAGCTTCTCTTCAGCTTTCAAATCCATCTGATAAGCATCCTCCACAGTTCCGATGGTTACCATGCTCATATCGTCTTGGATATCATATCTCAGGCCATTCATATACCTGGAAACTTTCTCATCATCGCTCTCCCGATGACCTGCCCTGATGTTCAGTGGATAGAATTCTTCAGTGTATTCTTTCACTGTCATCAGCTTCTGTCTCAGGTTCTGCATCCTCTTGAACAGAGTAATTTGATAGTCTCTCGAGATGAATTTCGCCTTCATTTTCGTGATCATCCTGTCCCAACTCTTGATCTTCTGCTTGCCTTTGCAGTGTCTGTCTGATTGTAGCTCGTCCCACCACAATGTTGCATGTCCCTTCAAGCATGTGACAGCATGCTTTACTTTCTTGTCCTCTTTGACATCTTCATAATCAAAGTAGGTATCCAGAGCTCTAATCCAATCTATAAGCTCCTCTGCATCCAAGTTTCCCTCGTAAACTGGAATGTCCATCTTTTCTTTTGCTCCCATCCTGGAAATAGCTCTGATCAAACGTTCGTTTCATGCTTCTTCAGCTGCAACTTCCTCTTCACGTTCAGCCTCAATCTCTCTCTCGGAATCACTGAGATCCCCCGCACTAGCTGTGCGTCTTTGCATTGTCTCCATGTCCTCGATTCTTGCTCGGAGATCACGCATTTGTCTCTCCATTTCTGGATTTGTTACCTTCCTGCCTCTTCTCCGTACCTCCCTATCCTCTGGATCGGGTGACTGCACGTCCCTTCTCCTGGGTGGCATGGTGAATTTTCTTCTTCCTTGCTATAGAAAGAAAAGAGTCTTTTTGTGCTCTTATACCACACTAACGCAGTCGCACCCGCAGGCACGCCCGCTCACACAGGATCTTCTTCTTCCCTCGGCCCGAAGAACACCAAGGTTCTTTTATTTCCCTATCGGGAAATCTGTACCCACAGATCTCTTCGTGTGATCCCCCTCTCTTTGCTTATCGGGGAATCAAAACTCGCGATTTCGCAAGTCCGATGGTCGATCACTGGGCTCTCGAATTCCCCAGACCCGATGTCCAGTCAACGACGACTTTTTCCCTTTTCTCTGTCGAAACTCCCCTTATCGCGATTTCGTTACTCGCGATACCAAGAAACTCATCTTACCAACTCCCGATGCCCGATACGCCGAAATTTCGATGCGCTCATGCGAGTTGACTTTTCAACTTCGCGTCACTTCTATCGGGATTTCGGACTTCGCGGGATCGCGAATCTTGATGCCAAGGGTTTCAGGACTTTTCTTTCCCCGAACTCCGATACGGTGCGCCACCTGTCCTCCACTAACCTTCTATGACCCCACACACTATCCTTCGACTTGTCGGTATATCGCGTATAGCAATATCGTGATTCCTGATGCAATATTTTAGAGCTTCGACTCACGAAACCCCGATACACGATCTTACGTGTAAATCTAACGGCCCTTGTGGCTCGGATCAACGACTCACAGTGATTCGCGACATCTCCTCGGAGAATTTTTTCCCTCCATTCTTTTCCTATGAATCTTACGAACGACTCAGTATTCCTCCCACGGAACTGCTTCGCCTGCTCACAAATCTGTGACGCCTCTTGCCAATCTTCAAGGAACAACGTGCATTCACTGTTCTTCCACAAATTCAAAGGCCTGTCTTTCCTAATCTTTTTCCATGACTCCAAGTCCTCAGAAAGAAATCACTTGCTCGCACTCCTTGTGGCAAATCTTCAACCTCAATCCAGCGTTGAAGTCCTTCAACTCTGCGCACACCTGCAGCAACAGTCTTTCAACAATTTACTCAGGTTCGCAACCCTGAAGATTCATTGGCCTGCGCACTCCTTTCATGGCTCTTGTGCCCAACTGCACTTCTAGGATGAATGAGAACCAAAATTTATCTCTATTTGAACCCTCTGTCAACGCACTCCTTGCGGACACTTCAACTGCACTCCTTGCAGGAATCCTCTGGCTCAAATAGAGAAACAATTGAAACTCATTCTTTCACAATCTCAGACTTCAATTCATACATGAAATCACATACACAGCATATAAAAGCAAATGTATATACAACTTGCACAACAATTCCAAAGTGTTTTCAAAATTTGTGTTGGATTGTTCAGTTGTCTTTCGCTTCCGCGCTGGCTTGCTTGATGTGTTGGCGATGCTCCTACATCATACTCCTCGGCTTGAAAACATTCATGGGCTCCTGTCCATGAGATCCCGCAAGGTCTGTCCATGCTTCTGTATTTCTACTTCAGTCTCCCAACTGGCATCTTCCACTGGGTGGTTCTTCCATTTGACCAGATACTTGAAGTATTGCTTTTGTCTGGTCTTCTTACCCACTCTCTGGTCCAGTATGCATTCCATCTGTGGCTTCTCTGCAACTGGCATCTGTTCCATCCACTGGATCACTGGCTGCTCAGTTCCAGTGTCTGCTTCTCTAGCCCTGTATGGGTATAAATCTGTGACATTGAATATCGGAGATATTCTTATCCCATCCGATAATTCAATCTCATAAGCATTTTCCCCGAATTTTCTCAAGACCTTACATGGTCCTATTTTCTTCATCTTTAACTTATTGTATGTTCCTATCGAGAACCTTTCCTTTCTCAAATGTGCCAGAACTAATTCACCAACTTCAAACTGAAGTTGTCTCCGACGCTGATCTGCTCTGCGTTTATATTCCTGGCTTGATTTTAGCAGTCGCTCCTTCACTTTACTGTGAAGTTCCTTCATCGCCTCAGCAAATCCTTCTGCACTAGCGCAACTAGTTGCAGTCTATTATGAATCCCTCGGTTCAGAAACTCCTCTCACCTGCATCCCATATACGATCTGAAATGGACTTTTCCCTGTACTCTGATTTACTAAGTCATTGTATGCAAACTCTGCCTGGGGTAATATACTATCCCACTGGCTATGGTGTTCTGTCACCAAGCTTCTCAACAAGTCTCCTATACTTCTATTGACCACTTCTGTCTACCCATCTGTCTGAGTATGATAAGTAGAGCTAAACATCAAGTTAGTCCCCATATTCTTCCATAAGGTCCTCCAAAAATTCCCTATGAATTTAGTATCTCTATCCGAAACTATGCTTTTCGGCAACCCATGAAGTCGAATGACCTCTTTGAAAAACAGATTTGCGATGTGAGTCACATCGCTAGTTTTCTGGCATGGGATAAAATGTGTCATCTTGGAAAACCTATCCACTACCACAAAGATTGAATCAACTCCTCTTTGTGTCCTTGGCAATCCCAATACAAAATCCATGCTTATCGCCTCCCACAGCCTCTCTGGTATGGGCAATGGCTGATAAAACCCTGCATTCTGCTTCCTTCCCTTCGAATGTTGGAAAATTCTACATCTGTCAATGAATCTCTTGACATCTGCTCGCATTCCCGACCAAAAGTATGATTCGCTCAGCTTTGTGAATGTCTTATCATGGCCAAAATGTCCTGCCAAACCTCCACTGTGTTTCTCCTTTAACAAGTTCTCCCTCATGGAGCAATTTGGAATACACAGTTGATTACCTCTAAACAACAATCCTTCCTGGATCATGTAGTCCATCCATTGGCTTCTATCTCTGAGAACTGGATTCTCAACTGCTTCATACGCTTCTACAAAATCTGCATCACCTGCGTACATGTCCCTGAGATCATCAAAACCCAATGTTTTGACTCTGAACTCCTGCAACAATAAACACTTCCTGCTCAAAGCATCAGCCACTTTGTTAGCAGTACCTGAAATATGTTTAATCACAAATGTGAAATTCTGCATATACTCTATCCATTTTACATGTCTCTGATTCAACTTCTCATGTTCAGTCGCAAACTGTAATGCATGATTGTCACTATATAAAACAAATTCCTTCGGGATCAAGTAATGCCTCCACTTCTTCAGTGCCTGGATGATGGCATAAAATTCCTTGTCATATGTGGAGTGTTTCACCTTTGCCTCATTCAGTTTCTCACTGAAATATGCAATCGGTTTGTCTTCCTGACTCAAGACCGCTCCTATGGAAAATCCTTTTGCATCACATTTCACTTGAAATGTCTTCGGGAAATCCGGTAACACCAAAATCGGTTGTTCCGTGATCTTCCGCTTCAACAGATTGAAGCTCTTCTCTGCCTCAGTTGTCCAGTGAAAATACTTATGCCGCTTCTTCACTGTATCCATCATTGTTGCACTAATTCCAATGAAATTTCTGATGAATTTTCGGTAGAAACTAGCCAAACCATGAAAAATTCTCACCTCGAATACATTCCTCGGTGATGGCCAATTCTTGATCACTTCCACCTTATCCGGATCCATCCTCAACTCATTTTCCGAAATAACAAATCCCAAATAAATGAGTTATGTCTTCATGAATGAGGACTTCTTCATATTTATCAACAGCTTCTCCTATTGTAGCTTCTTCGTCACAATGGCCAAATGCTTCAGATGTTCATCCTCTGTCTTACTGAAAATCAGTATGTCATCCAAATACACAATGACTAACATCCCGATGAAATCCCTCCAGACTTCATTCATCAACCTCATAAAGGTACTTACCGCATTTGTTAAGCCAAACGGCATAACAAGCCATTCATACAAACCTTCGTTTCTTTTGAACGTTGTCTTCCATTCATCACCCTCTCTCATGCAAATCTGGTGATATTCGCTTTTCAAATCAACCTTTGAAAAGTATTTTGCTCCGCTCAAGCAATCCATCAGATCATCCATCCGTGGTAATGGAAACATGTACCTAATGGTTATTTTGTTGATTTCCCTTGAGTCACTACACATTCTCCAACCTCCATCCTTTTTTGGACTGAGTACCGTTGGAACAGCACACGGACTCACACTTTCTCTGACCAACCCTTTGTCCAATAACTCTTGGACTTGCCTTTTAACTTCTTCATTCTCTTGCGACGTCAACCTATACGCGGCTTTGTTCGGAAAACTAGCTCCTGGTGTGAGGTCTATATGATGACTCACACTTCTCATCGGTGGCAACAAACGAGGTAATTCGTCCACTATGATGTCAGCGAACTCTTCCAGCAGTTCCTGAACCTCATCTGGTAAATCATCCACTCTTGTGCTAGTCAGAACAATCCTCGACTTTCTGACCACAAAGAATTGTGGATCTTCTTTCTTCTTCACCTCCGTAAGAAGTTCCTTCCCACTCATGAGAAGTATTGTGTTTCTTACTTCTGGCTTCACCTCCTTNCTGTGTTTCTTACTTCTGGCTTCACCTCCTTATCCTTTATCGGAAGCAACATATGGGTTCTCCCATTCTTCTCCAGGGTATATGTGTTCATTCTCCCGTCATGAATCACATTTATTTTATATTGCCATGGTCTACCCAGCAATAAATGACATACATCCATAGGAATGACATCACATAAGATCTTATCATTATATCCTCCTATCTTGGATTCAACCAAGCATTTTTTAGTAACAGTTACCTGGTGTCCCTTCTGTAGCCACGAAGCTCTGTATGGAATTGAATGATCAGTCGTCTCCAGCTCCAGCTTCTCTACCATATCGGTTGAAACGAGATTATTTGTGCTACCGCTGTCCACGATAACCTTGCATACCCTATCCTTGGTCTTACAAGATGTTCTGAAAAGTCTGGTCCTTTGGACTGAAATTTCCAACTCCTTCTCAGGTGTTAAAAGGACTTTTCGCATCATCAGCGATCTTCCGCCTTCTTCATCTTCTGCCTCAACATCCAGCCTCTGGGCCTCGGTGATGTGAGCTTCCCCCATGTCCTTATTTTTCTCTGGACACTCATAAGACTTGTGCCCATTCTTTCCACATGTGAAGCATGTGATTACTCCACCTCTTCCTCTTCCTCTGCCTCTAGTACGAGGAAACATGTTATTATCATCATATCCTCCACTCTGCTCTGTATGTTTCCCTCTTTGTTCGACGTATGGCCCTCTCTGTGAGGTTCCACCTCTTTCAATTTTACCCTGAGGTTTCTTCCATTACTCCTTGGGCTTCTGGTATTTATCTTGGGCAACCAACTTACCTCGGGGCTGACTTATGCCTCGCCCTCACTGACCTTGCTTACGGCTCAGCTTCTCTTCAGATTTCAGAGCCATCTGATAAGCATCCTCCACAGTTTGGATGGTTACCATGCTCATCTCGTCCTGGATATCATATCTCAGGCCATTCATATACCTGGCAACTTTCTCATCATCGCTCTCCCAATGACCTGCCCTGATGTTCAGTCGATAGAATTCTTCAGTGTATTCTTTCACTGTCATCATCTTCTATCTCAGGTTCTGCATCCTCCTGAACAGAGTAATTTGATAGTCTCTCGGGATGAACTTCACCTTCATTTTCGCGATCATCCTGTCCCAACTCTTGATCTTCTGCTTGCCTTTGCAGCGTCTGTCTGATTGTAGCTCGTCCCACCACAATGTTGCATGTCCCTTCAAGTGTGTGACAGCATGCTTTACTTTCTTGTCCTCTTCGACATCTTCATAATCAAAGTAGGTATCCAGAGCTCTAATACAATCTAGAAGCTCCTCTGCATCCAAGTTTCCCTCGTAAACTGGAATGTCCGTCTTTTATTTTGCGCCCATCCTGGCAATAGCTCTGATCAAACATTCATTTGATGCGTCTTCAGCTGCAACTTCCTCTTCACATTCAGCTTCAATCTCGCTCTCGAAATCACTAATATGCCCCACACTAGCTGTGCATCTTTGCGCTGTCTCCATGTCCTCGAGTCTTGCTCAGAGATCACACATTTGTCTCTCCATTTCTGGATTTGTTACCTTCCTGCCTCTTCTGCGTACCTCCCTATCCTCTGGATCGGGTGACTGCATGTCCCTTCTCCTGGGCGGCATGGTGAATTTTCTTCTTCCTTGCTACAGAAAGCAAAGAGTCCTTTTGTGCTCTGATACGAAACTGACACAGCCGCACCCGCAGGCACGCCCACTCACACAGGATCTTCTTCTTCCCTCGGCCCGAAGAACACCAAGGTTCTTTTATTTCCCTATCGGGAAATCTGTACCCACAGATCTCTTCGTGCGATCCCCCTCTGTTTTCTTATAGGGGAATCAGAACTCGCGATTTCGCAAGTCCAATGGTCGATCACTGGGCTCTCGAATTCCCGAGACCCAATGGCCAGTCAACGCTGACTTTATCCCTTTCCTCTATTGAAACTCCCCTTATCGTGATTTCGTTACTCGCGATACCAAGCAACTCATCTTACCAACTCCCGATGCCCGATACGCTGAAACTCCGATGCGCTCGTGCAAGTTGACTTTTCCACTTCCCGTCACTTCTATCAGGATTCCAGAATTCGTGGGATCGTGAATCCTGATGCCAAGGGTTTCGGGACTTTTCTTTCCCCGAACTCCGATACGGTGTGCCACCTGTCCTCCACTAACCTTCTATGGCCCCACAGACTATCCTTCGACTTGTCGGTATATCGCGTATCGCAATATTGTGATTCTTGATGCAATATTTTGGAGCTTCGACTCACGAAACCCCGATACACGATCTTACGTGTAAATCTGACGGCCCTTGTGGCTCGGATCAACGGCTCACGGTGATTCACGAAATATCCTCAGAGAATTTCGTCCGTCCGTTATTTTCCTATTAATCTTACGAATGACTCAGTATTCGTCCCACGAAACTGCTTCGCTTGCTCACAAATATGCGACGCCTCTTGCCAATCTTCAAGGAACAACTTGCATTCGTTGTTCTTCCACAAATTCAAAGGCCTATCCTTCCTCATCTTTTTCCACGACTCCAAGACCTCAGAAAGAAATCACTTCCTTGCACTCCTTGCGGCAAATATTCAACCTCAATTCAGCGTTGATGTCCTTCGAATCTGTGCACACCTGCAGCAGCAGTCTTTCAACAATTTACTCAGGTTCGCAACCCTGAAGATTCCTTGGCCTGCGCACTCCTTGCACGGCTCATGTGCCCAACTACACTTCTGGGATGAATGAGAACCAAAAGTTATCTCTATCTGAACCCTCTGTCAACGCACTCCTTGTGGACACTTCAACTGCACTCTTTGTAGGAATCCTCTGGCTCAAATAGAGAAACAATTGAAACTCATTCCTTCACACTCTCAGACTTCAATTCATACATGAAATCACATACACAGCATATAAAAGAAAATGTATGACAGGAAGCAAACATTCATGAGCATATCAACATCCAATACACAGAGATCAACATGAACCATGAATTTGAATAAGAAATTCTTCTATTAATTCAAATGTCTGTACATGGGTGTTCTTTACACATCTCTTTGCATGCTCTTGTTCTCCTCCTGCTTCTATCTATGCTCAGGCTTATGTTACAATGATACAATGAGGGTGTCTAT
This sequence comes from Picea mariana, assembly GCA_032191745.1. Taxonomy (NCBI): domain Eukaryota; kingdom Viridiplantae; phylum Streptophyta; class Pinopsida; order Pinales; family Pinaceae; genus Picea; species Picea mariana. Next base: position 3,313 of record JASDQU010193735.1, on the reverse strand, counting down.
ATCCGTTCTCCCTCCTTTCTAAAACAGTCTAATCTAGAATTAAAATCCTATCTACCTACATTAACTATATTAAATGCCTCTTATCTACTTAAGGATGAGAGCTATCCGCTCAAGGTCCATTACAATATACGAGTGTGTTTTATTTTAATGGTTCATTTAAGACTTGCACAATAGTTCAAAAGTGTTTTCAAAATTTTCGCTGGCTTGTCCAGCTGTCTTCCGCTTCCGCGCTGGCTCACTTGATGTGTTGGCAATGCTCCTGCATCATACTCCTCGGCTTGAAAACATTCATGGGCTCCTGTCCATGAGCTCCCGCACGGTTTGTCCATGCTTCTATATTTCTACTTCAGTCTCCCAGCTATCATCTTCCACTGGGTGGTTCTTCCATTTGACCAGATACTCGAAGTATTTCTTTCGTCTGGTCTTCTTACCCACTCTCTGGTCCAGTATGCATTCCATCCATGGCTTCTCTGCAACTGGCATCTGTTCCATCCACTGGATCACTGGCTGCTCAGTTCCAGTGTCTGCTTCTCCAGCCCTGTATGGGTATAAATCTGTGACATTGAATATCAGAGATATTTCGATCCCATCCGGTAATTCAATCTCATAATCATTTTCCCCAAATTTTCTCAAGACCTTACATGGTCCGATTTTCTTTATCTTTAACTTATTGTATGTTCCTCTCGGGAACCTTTCCTTCCTCAAATGTGCCAGAACTAATTCACCAACTTCAAACTGAAGTTGTCTCTGATGCTGATCTTCTCTGCGTTTATATTCCTGGCTTGATTTTAGCAGTCGCTCCTTCACTTTATTGTGAATTTCCTTCATCGCCTCAGTGAATCCTTCTGCAATAGCGCTGCTAGTAGTAGTCTGTTCTGAATCCCTCAGTTCATAAACTCCTCTCGGCTACATCCCATATACGATCTGAAATGGACTTTTCCCTGTACTCCGATTTACTGAGTCATTGTATGCAAACTCTGCCTGGGGTAATATACTATCCCACTGGCTATGGTGTTCTGTCACCAAGCTTCTCAACAAGTCTCCCAGACTTCTATTGACCACTTATGTCTACCCATCCATCTGAGGATGATAAGTAGAGCTAAACATCAAGTTAGTCCCCAGCTTCTCTCATAAGTTCCTCCAAAAATGCCCTATGAATTTAGTATCTCTGTCCGAAACTATTCTTTTCGGCAACCCATGAAGTCGAATGACCTCTTTGAAAAACAGATTTGCGATGTGAGTCGCATCGCTGGTTTTCTAGCATGGGATAAAATGTGTCATCTTGGAAAACCTATCCACTACCACAAATATTGAATCAACTCGTCTTTGTGTCCTTGGCAACCCCAATATAAAATCCATGCTTATCACCTCCCACGGCCTCTCTGGTATGGGCAATGGCTGATAAAACACTGCATTCTTCTTCCTTCCCTTCAAATGTTGGAAAATTCGACATCTGTCAACGAATATCTTGACATATGCTCGCATTCCCGGCCAAACGTATGATTCACTCAGCTTCGCGAATGTCTTATCATGGCCAAAATGTCCTTCCAAACCTCCACTGTGTTTCTCCTTTAACAAGTTCTCCCTCATAGAGCAATTTGGAATACACAGTTGATTACCTCTAAACAACAATCCTTCCTGGATCATGTAGTCCATCCATTGGCTTCTATCTCTGAGAACTGGATTCTCAACTGCTTCATACGCTTCTACAAAATCTGCATCACCTGCGTACATGTCCCTGAGATCATCAAAACCCAATGTTTTGA
>JASDQU010193734.1:0-19867 GCA_032191745.1 Picea mariana | reverse complement strand
TGTGTGACTGATTCTCATTATTTATGTTGTCCATATGTTGTATAATATTGATGATCACTTGAAGAAAGTTTAAGAATTGTTTAATTGAAATTAATATTGTTTAAGCACATTAACAACTGATTCACCTCCCCTCTCAGTTGTCTTAGTAATTTCAATAGAAAAGAAACTACTAATTCACTTAGATGCATAATCAAATTTGTTTATCCCGAGATGATCAGCAACAGGATCTACTATTTCCTAAAATATGAAACATAAATAAGTTAGAAAATTACCCATAACTAAATTCTAATTTTTTATTTAAAAGAGACCTGATTTTGGATAATAATTCAAACTGATTTTTAGAAAAAGATAAGCTACAGGTTTTTGTAGCTAGCTACAGGTTTCTGTCGATAGTCTAAAATAGTAAAAATCAACCATAAAAATCTATTTTATTTATTTATTTATTTATAAACAGAATCAAATCCAAAAATAAACAACTATTGTCTATTTCATTAATTTTAACAAATTTGAATTTATGATGGTGGAATTTGATTAGTTTTCTAATGATTATATTATTAGCCTACTTAGTTTTATTGCTTATAAAGATCGAATCTAAGTTACTATGTTTCTCATTTTTTTTTTGACAATGTGTTTGTTAATATGACCCTGATTATGCTCAGAAACAAGAGTAAGAGATAACCTTCCTTTCTGCACATCCATTACATGTTCCAATGTCGTTCTGGGTGAAAAACATGCATTGTGGTTCCATAACCATGGGGGTTTGCAAAGGAACAAAGTTTGGTTCAGCGAGGAGATACTAATCATTTGGATGAACACACAAGTCTTTGATAGTAGGGTTTAGCTTCTGTTTATGATAGAATTCAGTCGTTTGCTTCATATCTTCACACCGACAGAGAGGAAAGGGCAAAAAGAAAACTCAAGCGAAACATTTTTTCTAAGAAAATGCTATCCAAAAAATGAAACATACCTCTGAAATGGATTCATTTCTGAAGAATCTTCCTGCTAGGAAGGTAAATGACCCAATTTCCGAAATGGGTTTTAAAGGGTTTGGACTAATTCGTGACTATTTGCTCATAATTGCTCCCGCAAAAATGTGTCTCTAGAATACAATTACGGTTTTCTTAATACAAAAAACTCAGAGTCATTTGGTTGGATTCGCATCATAGGTGCCATGACAAATGTAACCAAAATGCAACAAAGATAACTCAAAATAGTTTTAGGTTTGAATGGTAGGAGCGATAGGAACAAATCCGAATGGATAGTGGATAAATGGCCATAACAAAGCCTGTGTGTTATCATATGAAAGGTAGTGGGAGAAAACACCAAGGGTTTGATCGTAGATGCTCTACCATTCCTTGTAATGAGAGTTAGACATACAGAGTCAAAACCCTATGCCTGTAATGAATGGATCGTTAATACGTTGTGCCAGTAGGGTGAGATAAGGACATGAGTATAGAAGGTGTGCATTAATTGAAAGTCTATTGATATGACCATAAATTCATGAGAGGACTAACCAATGTATCAAAGGATCTTGATAAATTGAAAACTATCAAACCATTGAAACAATAATCATATTAACACAAAAATGGGTGTAACAACCATTTTAGAAAATCTATAATTGAAATTCATATGAAAAGGTTTGCTAAACGATATACCTAAGGCATAAAATCACCAAAATAACAAGCCAAGTTTTATTTTAATTCATGCTTGCAGTCATGAATTAAAACAAAACATTCGAAAAATTGAAATAGTAAACATTATTAAAGCAGGCTTTAACCCAATCAGTCATAATAAACTCGTAAAAGTGTTTATAGATAGGGTGATGGAAGCTACAAAAAATGTAATGCCTTTGAATCATGTTTAAAAATAAAAAACATGTGTGCCTGCCAACTATGGCGACGTACTGGGCGAAGCAATTATCTCTGCATCACCAAAATTTCATGTTAGGATGAATCAGAAAAATGAAGATTTGAGAAGCCACTGATAACAAATCAGGCATGAAAAACTCATAGAATAACATAGTCCAGAGTGAAACGATGTTTTAGGTAACCACCTCTAATACCGTTGATAGGGCCACTACTGCCAGCAGGCATCCATAGCCTCGGCAGGGATGCCATTTAACCCACTCTAACACCTCTATTCTATCAAAAATTCATCCATTCATGATGAAGAACATCCTTATTCTTAAATTAATTTGAAGGGATATACCTAATAATTTTCTTGAACCCTACATTGCTTCACTGCCAGGAGGCCTGTTCAGTACCACGACGAAGTTTCCTTGGTATCATGAATGCATTTACCCACTACCAACAGACCTGTTCAGTGTCTCGGGGGATTTACAAACACTTCCCACACCTTGCAGTGCTTTCACCTCTCTAGACTTAATTTATAGATTTGCATAAACTTTATGATATTTAAGAGAGTGGGGTGATAGTGAAAACTTCAGATTTTGTCAAACATAAATTAATCTTATATAATTCTTTTGTTTTTTAAATGATATGAACACTTAGATTCCTGTTAAGAAACCATCTTAAGGACGGGAAGGTATAATCGAGTTGTTTTCTTAAAAATAGGGACAATGTTAAGAGTTTTATTAATGATAATCGTTATCCTCTCGAGATTTTAAAAAGAAACCAGAAACATTGTTTTGAACATAAATTTTCTTCTGATGATCTGAGTTTTAGCATTTACAACATTGGTTCTTTGAGGAGTTGTTAGTTGTTGCTAATGAATGAAAATTTTTATTTCCCTTTCACAAATATAATGGTGACTTAGACATAATTATTCGAAAATAAAACAAAATCAAGCAAAATGAAAAGAACCAAAAATAAGAAACAGAAAAGAAAAATCATAAATATTTACAAAGGATAGAACATAAATCATCAGGTGAAATCCTTCTTGAGAGCCTAAAAGAAAGAAGAAAAATCCTCATTAATATGATTGCAGCCCTACTTGTGGCACTTTGGGTAAGGGTTGAATTGATATTTTAAATTTACTTATCTCCTTACTTTCCATTTAAAATTTTCATGATAATACTGTGTTTTTGAACAGAATTACTCATTGAAAAGTAGAGAGAAAAAGATATAAAGTGGACTTCCCTGATAATAGTCAGATTATGATTCTCTTGGTGTGCATGCTTGTGTCCTTTAACTGCACTATTACAAAGAGAAACAATGAGAAATAAAACTAAAGGAGACCTATTCCTAAGCCTAGTTTAACTACTAAACAAATCAAAATATGAAGTGAAGTCATTCTTCCAATGCAGCCATTAGAGTAACTCAAATCTTGCAATGGAAACAAAATAAAATGTTACTAACAAGAATGGTAGTATATCTAAAAATGAAAAAAATATATCATACTCACCTTTATCATCATCAAAAAACAAAGCAAGCATGACCTTACCATTCGCTTGAAACTTCTTGATGTATGAATCCTCCAACCATTCTATAATCTTGTCATGATATGGGTCATAATGGCATGGACGATTATAAGTAAGTTTGCAAAACTTGTCAATATTATGGGGAAATGACATAAACATCAGCCAGGGTTGAAGTGCCCCATCCTCCTGACAATTCTCCAAGTGTTCATTAATTTATTCACATGGAGGATCTAAAAGAAATATGTCATGATTGCTTCCTAGATATTTAGGTAAAAACAAAGCAAGCATGACTTTATCTTTATTATGAAGATTTTTTATATATGAATATTCAATACATCCCAAGATCCTGTCATAAAAATTAGGATGCAAACTATGACTTTGATGAAATGGATATATCAATGGGGAACACATAATAAGAGGATTCATGACATTAATTAGATCATTGGTTTGAATGCTTCCTTTGATGAGATTGATAGATTTAAAATGTGAAGCATAAACATTAAAATTCTAACTAATAAAAGAATGAATATGCAATGTAGAATATGTGATCTCCATAGGAATGAGTGCATGGTCTTTTTCAAAAATAAACTGTGTAAAATCATCTTGCAACATTTCATTTTTCCATGCGAGTGATAGAAGCGAAAGAGCATCAAATCTGACTTCGTAAATGTTATGTTTGGAATTAGTTTCACCAAATTTTGGCATATCAAAAAGATTTGATTGTGGTGGAAAAGAGTAAGATACTATGGGTAAAGTATCAATTCCACAAGAATCTAAGAAGAGATCAGGATATAAAGAGTAAAAGTAATAAAAAATAAGCATATGAAAAGAATCTCTTGAGCTATGATATTTAACAATGGTATTCTCAAGACATTTCTCTTCACTTTCCTTAAAATTTTCACTCTATTTTGGTGATAAATTCTTCAACATACTATGGTCATCTAGATTTGCCTCCTGTATGATAGATAATTCAAAACTTTCATGACAAACATCAAAATCTTTCATGTTGATAAGGTACGATTTGAGGATGAAGGTTTAAGGTTTCTTCTTCCAATTGCATATCTACATCTCTAATTAGTTTCATAGGAGTGTTAGAATGCTTAAGATGATTTTCGTCACCTAAGTGTTCTTCAATAACTGAATTTAAATATTGATTAGAGCATGAGTTACAAGAATGAGGACATTCACCTTGACCCAACATCGAATCTTCTTCCACGATGGTCGAGGACTAAAAATACAATGATTTAGAGGAAAAAACAATTTGGTTATCAGTAAGAACTTTTTCAATAGATATAATCTCCCTTGCTTGTTCAACATTTTCAGATGGATTCCTCTCATCCTGCGGACAAAATTCTTCTCAGAATTGAGTGATAGGATTTGTTGTTGCTTCATCATTCGTGATTGAATATGACTAGATGAAAGGGACGCAAGCATCATAGAGGATATTTAATACAAATGACATGTCATCAAGATTAAATTTACAAATAACATGATGGATTCTTGTCTAAAAGCATTTTGAAGATGAATTGTCATTGATCAACAAAGTCTGAAATTCTTCACATAATTGATTATAATCATATATTTCAAAAGCATATAAAAATTCATGTACAAATTGAAACCAATCAAAATGCGATATGCTGGAAAAGACTCAAACCAATGTTTAATCTGACCCCTAAAAGTAAAAGAAAACAATTTGCACAAAACTTTTAAATCGGAAATCATGTTTGATGCATTTGCACCAAAACTTGTTAAGGTGGTCTTTAGCAGATACATCCCCCCCACCATCAAAGGTGAGTTTGGACAAGCAAGAGTCTGTCTCCTTTGGAACATCAGGTAATGAGAAGTGGAAAGCATGTTCCAACACAGTGATTTGGGGATCTATGGGGAAATTAAATACATTCAAAATAAAGACTCCTACAAGGTCATCTTGTCAGTCAGCCCTCCTTCTAGCGCCATTTGTTGATGGGAAAATTTGACAGGACGTTAACTGGAAGAATAGGTCCGGTTCGGGTTTGTCTAAATAACCCAAGTCGTTTGGTGTAACCTATTCTAACGGGTTTAATGGCTCTGTTAGCCAATATAGGGTCCTAAAATAAAGAAGAGAAATAAACTAACTAATGCTAAGACTATAATAATATATATACTTTAATATAATTATTTACAAATACATTCAACGGAAAGATAAATATGAACATGCCATTTGTGTACAGAGTAATTATAGATTGCAAGTTTTCGGTGAATGCCTTCCAAAATCAAAGTTTGATAACTGTTTGCAAAAGTAGATAAAGAAAGCACATTTTTTATATTTTCTATTTTCTAATCATAAATCTAAGACCTTAAATTTAATAAGTTATGAAACAAGGATAGAGTGATGGTGAAAGCCAATCTAACACTTTCTTGTTTCACTGATGGACAAACTAATAACATAAATTAAATTGAAATAAATCTAACCTAAAATTAGTTTTATAACATGTATGTGTCTTTGCACAATCCAGAACTCCAACTGTCCTACCTATAAGAAAAATCTATGACAGGTTTGTACAGATACCTCCCAAACAAACTCAAGGATTTTATTGGTAGCCACAATATGAGAACAAAATAATAGACATGTATACACAATGATCTTATAATTATGAACGATTACAGTAACATAAATTTTAATGTAAAACATTCATTTTATGAATCAACTAAACACCATGCGTAAATCATGATATTAAAATCAATATCAGGATCACAGTGATAACTTGTGAAACAACAAATTATGAACAACATTTAAAACATGGATAAAATGGAACATCATATGTCATTGAGACTAAATATATACAACACATTACTATTCCAAAATAAGAGAGACAAAACATAAATGAGACAACATTCACATTGGTCTAAAGCTGAAATGCTATATGTTGTTCAATTAATTTTTGAAGATCATTTTTCCATAATCTATTCTAGGAGAAGATCCTTATACTTAGAAAATGAACAGTATTTAAAGTGATTTAAAATCACATTTTCCTATCTCATAGGATAGGATAGGATTTCATGAAACCAAAAATATTACAAAAATAGAGGGCTAACAGCTACTCATAACAGAGTTGATTCTAGTCAAAAATTGATAAATTTTTTTGCAAAACAAGAAGAAAAGAAACTACTAATTCACTTAGATGCATAATCGAATTTGTTTATCTCGAGATGATCAGTAATAGGATCTACTATTTCCTGAAAAATGAAACAGAAATAAGTTAGAAAATTACCCATAACTAAATTCTAATTCTTTATTTAAAAGAGACCTGACTTTAGATAATAATTCAAACTGATTTTTAGAAAACGATAAACTACAGATTTCTATAGCTAGTATAAAGTAGTAAAAATCAACCATAAAAATATTTTTTTATTTTTTATTTTTTTTAAACAGAATCAAATCCAAAACTGAACAACTATTAACTATTTTAGTAATTTTGACAAATTTGAATTTATTGTTTATACAAATTTTAATTTTTCCTATCTTTGGAAGCTCAAGATTCATCTTTTCCTAAGTCGTGGAGCCGCCCTTAGTCCAAAAAGGGGAAATTTGAGCCTTTCGTTCCTTTTTGGGATTTTGAGATTCGACTTTTCTTGAAGTATAATCTTCAACCATCTTATTTTCCCGGTGCCGAAATCCCAAAAATGCTTAGCTTTTAAAAAAAAAAAAATAAAGGGGAAAGAAATAAAGGTCACCTTTTCCGTCTCTTTCCAAAAAGCGCTCTTTAAAGCCGAAGTTAATTAAGTTCCTAAACATGGTTATCATTCCCTTAACCTTTCATGATTCAGGTTTTTCCTTCTAATGAAATGCTTTCAAACTCTTAACAGTCAAACTCACAATTCTCACTTTTCTGAAAAAGTTAAAAGGATAATTAATTATTGACCTGTTTTAATTAAATCCCTAATACGTGTCTTAGCAGCTCACTAATATCATCGTGATTTCGCGAACCGGGGATTGCTTGTGAATTATCCCTTGACAACAGGATCCGCGAAGTCCCAAAACGCGAAATCACATTTTCTCTAAACAGTTTTTAAGTTTCAAGTTAATTCATTTTTAAAATAGGATTAGAAATAATTAAACCGCCTTTCACATTTTGGGAATTGAAGAAGGCGGTGATTTTTGAAACTTCAGTTTCAAAATCGTCGATATACGACGACATTAATAACGGATAAATGAAGATATTTTTTGACATGAAAGCGTATCACTAGGCATATCTTTCCATTAAAAAGCATTAATTTTTTGTCGTCTGCGTCTGTACACTCACTTTAACGCGAAATTGAAGGTTAAGAAAGTCTTATGTTTGAACTTCATAGCTATCCTTTACATCTGTTGCATGTCACGTTTACCTAGTTTTATATGCACTTTCTTTGTCAATAGGTTTCTGATCCAGCATAGGTATCATGGAACCTAAGAAGGCACCCAAGAAAAGAAAAGATATTGCAGAAGGCTCGAGTCCAGATGGAGACGTTATATCTGATACAACACCACATGCCATCGATTCCATAAAATCTTGGAGACGGATCTTTGAGACTCTAGATTATGAAATTAAAAATTTCCATCATGACGCTGACAACAAGCTTCGCGATATAGTGGAGTCTGAGCTCCACAAAATAGCTACATGGCCACGGCTTACGAATTATAATGACATGATCAGTTGAGCCTTAGATAAAACTAACATACAAATGAGGAGCATTCTGGAAAGTCAAGGGGTCGTCATTGGCTCTTTCAGACCGGAACATGTATAAGTAATGTATAAATTATCCCCCAGTCTCAAGTATGTTTGTAATCAAGCATTTGTGGGTAATTTTCAAAGAAAAGAATGTTTGGAGGCAGACCAAACCTATCCTGACATAATCAAGGACTGGTGGAAAAATGAGGGAAAACTCAGGGCTGACACCCATGCTATTTACGCCACAGCCTCATTGAATTATTATATGATTTATGTGGTGATGATGTTATGTAGACTTTTCAGTAAGAAAATTCCTAGCCATTTGCCTACAGAGTGGGTACCTCTTTTGCACGAGGCAACAGAAGGTTACAACTTCAATTGGGATAAGATTTTATCTGATAACATGGCAAAGGAGGTCATGGACTATCAGACTACAAGATCAAAAGGCCAACCAATAGCCTTTTATATGTCAACATACATCATGGATTCTATATGCTTCTCGACTCCTTTCCCTTTGATGAATTGGAGTTGGAATCCTACTTACCTGGAGCCAATTCATGAATATCATTCTAAATTTTGGGAAGAAAACGCCAAGGATTTGTTCTATGAAATTTGTCATTTCATGGTGATACCACTACATCGGATGTTGTACGGTTGTGTGCCTCCCTGCATCTCAGAGTCCATCATAGGAAACCTCAGGGCAGTTGCTGACTGGTTCATAGAGGAAAATTTTTCATGCATTAGAGTTTTTGGGTGTTCAATCCCCCCACACGCCCTACTGAAATTCCTCCCCAAAAGATTGGTGTGTAGGGAGGTGGATCATCAAATAGTAGCAGGTGAAATTGGGATAGAACTATAAGTGGCTCAATATAAATTTTGGCCATTTTTTCCCATTCAGATTGGGAAATTTTCATTGCTCAACTTAGGTCATTCCAAAGTTGAAGCAACAGCGCTAGAGGAAGTTAAATTGGTAAACCGTGAGCATAGGAAGCATGATCATTACCATTTGGTGGGAAAACACATGGCCCATTGTAATATGAAGGCTTATGAACACGAGAAGTCCCCTTGTGATGACTTGTTCGAAGGAACTAAGACCTATGAGGAGGTGTTAGAAAGGGTACAGACACTACTGTCTAACTTGCAAGCTAGTTTTCAGACCTTCCAGAAACACAGACGGAGAGGAATGCCCAAAGTTTTGCAAGGTGAAGCAATTACCCCTCCTCAGTAACAAGAAGATTCTCCTCCAGGTTTCAGACAAGAAACACAAGATAAAGTCAATCCTGAAAAATTTCCTTAGGAGACTGAAGGATCTTCACAAAATGAAGAGGCCTTACAAACATAAAATCTAGAGACAGAAGCAGAGAGGAGGTCTAGGACACCTCCTGAGTCAAGTAAATATACTCCTCCTTCATCACCTGTTGTTGATATCATTATACCTGAGGCTATGGGAGAAACAAGGTCTACAGAGATAGGAAGTCCCGTAACTTCCTTAAATCCTTTACAGTCCACCTTTGGACTCCCACAGATGGGAGATATAAATGTTGGTGACCTCACCCCTATTTCCAGAGATGAAATCCCTCCTTCTGATTATTTTTTCAGCAAGAAGAGGAAGTCTATTGTAAGGCAAGAAATGCATATGAGAGAAGGGTGTATGGTGAAGAAGCATAGGCTCTTGATAGATGGCCAGAAACTAGAGGAGGAGGATTTCGCTATAGAGGTAGCAGGATCCATGGGAACCATGGAAACAACAAACATTTTTACTGTGGAGAGCATGAGAACAAGGATAAAGAAGAGTAACCACTTGATAGCTCGATTGCACGATCAATTGGAGAATGTTGAGAAAAACATTAAAGAAGAGGTAGATAAAAATCTAGAACAAGCCATAGCTACTTAAAGGCAAGAAATCCAGTCACTCAAAGCTATCCTGGACGAAATGAAACAGAGGATATGGGTAAGTCAGGTACAGGTCACTTAGAAGAGTGATCTTGTTAAATAATTACAAGCTAAATTGAGCTTGACAGGAGATCGGGTCGTAGACTTGAAGGCTTTTCAAGCTCTCTCATTAGAAGCCCATACAAAGACAGAAGTTGAGCAACAACAATTGATATCCAAAATAGAGATTATCCAACGTTATTTTCAAGAGGCAAGCAAATCTCTTGATAACATTATTTTACTAGAAAAAGAGGCTAAAGCAACAAGGAATACTTTTCAAAAGGAAGTCACATGTTCAGGGAATAGGGAGATGCCGAAAGATTTAAAACTTTCTGTCACAGAAAAAATAAGAGGAGACATTATGCTCAAAGCATGGGAAACAAACATAGTTGAAAAAATGAAGATAGTCAAAGAAATCAAGGATGACTGTGAGGGAATATTTGATTCTTTGGATAAGTAAGCATTAGAATTGGAAAGAAATGACTGCTCTGGACTACTAGGGCAAAAAAACATTATGAAACAATAGTTGTACTACAAAGAGAGTTCACAGGAGGTTCAAGTAGAAATTTCACAGTTGAACGAGATCAATACCAATCAGATAGACAGATGGTTGATACAGCCTAATTTAAAGCTGCAAGTGATCAGATCTGTCGATAAAGGTTTTGAAGACTAGTTTCCAAAAATACAAAGAAAGTTTTATCTATTTGAAACTAAAGATCTCCCGACACCACCCAGAATTTTTGTTCATTTTTTAGAGAAGTGTGTTGAATGTATAGCTTCAAAAGAGGGAGAGACTTCAGCTAAGAAGTGAAGTGTCGTTCGAAGTATTATACTTTTGAAATGATATACCAATGAAATGTTAATCATGCAACAATTAAGGTTGCAGTTTTGTAACTATTTTTCTTTCTTTTTCCCTAAAAAATAGGATATCGCTAACAATCAAGTAGTGATGATTTTGTATAAATAAAAGGAGAGAACACTGACAATGGGATTTTTTATCTCTCTAAAAAGGGCATTTTTGACAAAATAATTTTGAAGAGACTCTAAATTAATAGAAATGCAGATTGAAGATTCTGGATCTTGTCACCTCTCAGTTATGTGTTTCCTTGTCATCTCATCTTTCTTTCATATGTTTAACTGATGAATGCTTGGCTGCAATTTAGTAAAACCTCTACTGTGGAAATTATTATTCTTGATATTTAAATCATTTACAGTTTTTCCTCTAAATCTCTTATTAATAGATACAAGACCTGTAGATATTTATTTTTAAACATCATATGCTTCATTAATACTTTTCTCATTTCGTAGTTTTTTGTTACTATGTGAGATTCCTCTGAAATTAATGCCTCACTTTGCTAATAGTTTTATGTTTTTCTTCATATCATACATGTTTCTTTTCTTTAAAATTTGACCCAGATACAAGAAAAGGCCTACAATTTAGTCATTCTATTTATTTGGGTGCTGACATCATTCTCGTTGTATTGTGGAATAGAGATAACAAGCCTAAAAGGAAAACACGAGAACTTTTTCTTCTTTACTTTACCCGTCATGACAGTACCAGTTGCAAGGCAGCCTAACATCGAACCTGACCTTTTAGATCAAACCAGCATCGCCCTAAATTTATTGAACACTATTTTACAAACAACAAATAACTGGGTTGAGTTAGAACGTTCATGGGTGACAATTGAGAGAGATATCAGTATCCAGGAAAACTGGGAATTTCGACAAAGACAGTTGAGGAACCAACTATAGCCCTCATCTTTTTATCATATATTTTCCTATCATCATCTCCCTCTGTCTTTTTAGATGCCTTGACAGTATACTTTAGATCCTTAAAGTATAAGCTCAAGAACAACATCTTTTTGGCACCGTTGCCAGGGAACGTAGTAATGAAGCTTTTTCCCTGTGAAGAACTACATTGACACTTTCCTTATTTGGTAGTGAACAAAGTTTGGAAACCTTCTAAGGCTACATTTTTTTTTTTTGTTTGTTAATTTGTGCGGGACCTGTTGGCTCGCGATTAACCTGTGGCTTGAGAAACCGTGACTCAGGGGCATCTAAGCCGTCAAAATCACCCGAGGATCACACCCGGCCTGAGCCACACCAACCCTTAACATGGTTGGATTTTTTGTCCCCGCAGGTTTCGAACCGGTGACTTTAACATTACGGAGTGGCTTAACAACACACTCCGTCACCGACTGTCCTACACCTCAGGGACCTTCTAAGGATACCTTTATCTTTCATTTGGCAACTCCATTTTTTTTAAACTGGCTCTCAACCAAAAGAACACCAGGAAGAATCCAGACGATGAGCAGATTTCACCTTTTTCCAATCCAGAAAAAAATTTAAAATCAAGAAGACACTTCTGGTAGATTGTCTCATCAACAAATAAAAATTATCAACCTAAATACACATACACTGTCTCTGAAGATCAACACGGTGAATTAAGTATTCCACCCCTTTACAGGGAGTACTTCATTGATAAAGTTACATCCCCCGAATCAGATTTGGTTCTACCCATTTTTGAGACAAAATCTTTCTCAGTCATTTCCCACACCAATAGAAAGCAAATATTTGTCTCACTTCTTGTTGCACCAGATTCTCCCTCACTTCTCGAAGTAAGTTTTCCCACCTCTCAAAACTCAAACAATTATCCCATATATCTTGATTCAACTTCTGTTGATTCTCCTATATTTTCACCCTGTGAATTTGAAGGAACTAATTCATAATCCCCAAGCTCCTTTTTCTCAAGTTTCATCCCCATCGATAACCAAATTTTTGAAAACCTTCCTTATAACCCCCAAACTTTTACCGCTAAAGCCACAATAGTCATGGCTGGAGTAGGTGGGGCGGAAGGTGCCGCCATAGGTGGTCCAAGAGCAGGAGCAGGCAGCCAAGCACTGCCTCTTCGGATATTCGTAAAGGTTGTTGTGAGATAATCTCCTCTGGTTCTACCAGTCCCTTGTTGGCAGCCAATTCAATTTTTTCCATTGCCCTATAAGTTGCCTACACCTATGTTTTCTGAACTCCAAATTATCGTCGCATTTTGCAAATAGGTGACATTTTGATTCTTTGCGACATTTGCAAATTGGTCTCCATTTAGTTTTCACGACTGTAAGCGTGAAAACTCCTCTATCGTTACTCGAACTGTCATGATATTTTATTGATATTTTGAATGGCACTTACCTTTGGATTATCATTAAGTGGCTAAGAGATTTTCAAATTGTCCCTATTGCCTATTCTTACTTTAATTGCGCAACTTGATTTTTATTTAATTGGTAAGGCATTGAGCATGTGAATTTATGGGTTACACTTATTTTTATGAATTGCATAGGGGTCATGGTTTACTTTGTTTTATATGATGTGATCCTTATTGTTATAGTTCTTGCCTTGTCGATTTTATGCAAATGGTTGTCACAATGTTTTAAACCTTTGATTAAAATGTTTGATTATGCAATGGCGCATTGGTTAAACATATGGGTTTGATTTTACATTTGAATATTCATGGTAAGTGGTGCAATGGTATATAATTTATCGTTTGATTTTTGGGTCGACTGAATAATATGATTTGAAATATGTTATGATTGTTTCAACAGAGGGTTAATACGCTGGTTGTACTTTGCAATTAATATTTTTCATGGCGGTAAGTGATTCCACCACCCTCGCATGCGCACATTAATGCCTCCCCTTTGATCGTTCATAGTGGTTACACCGAATGACTCTGTGTGCTGGTGTTTTCAACCCAACCCTTACCATGTGCTCGCACCATGGATCCATTCGTGAGGGCTGAACCGAATGGTAGCCAGGCTCTGTTGATGTTCGACAGTGCTCGTGGTGACCTTGAGGAATTTGGGTGGCTCTCGTTCATACAGAAATTTGCTGGTTTTAACCTCGACGTTGCTAGGCAATTCGCATTAACCTTTGATGGCTGTCGAGCCAAGGTCATGGATGTTCAATTGCAAATTGACGAGCAATTTCTCAGTTTAGCTATGGGTTTACCTATCACTGGGCAGAGATGGTCCAAAAAATGCAAGGTAGAAGAAGTCTCTTGGACTTTGCTCTTTCAGTCGCGTAAGGTTAGCTCCTGTGACAAGGGTTTTCCCGTGACCATGCTGAAGCAGCGATGGCATGACTTATTGATGATTATCAAGCAGTTCATCACCCGCGAGGGTTGGTATGGCTTTGTTTTCTTACACCACCTTCGTCTAATTATGGTTTTTATGGGTTTTGAGCTTAATATGCCATACTATCTGCATAGAAGCCTATTCAAAATGTCTAAGAAATATAAAAGGAACCTAGCTAATAGCAGCCTCTTTCACTATGGGTTGGTTAAAATGATTGTTGTTTGTCATCTGGGGTTACACCGAGACTGTTGGGATGATTTTCTTGCTCGAAATAATTTTGTGGATTCAAATCCACCACAGGTTGACAAACCTGTGGTGACCGAGGATAAGTCTGTACCCTGGTACCCTATAGTATTCTATTACCTAAACCCTTACTCGACTCGCCTATCGACCTACCCCACTCTATGACCAAGGATGTTGAATCTATTAAGCCTGTGGGAAAGAAGCCTAAAGCCAAACCTACTGCAAATGCCAAAGGCAAAAAGAATGCGCAGCTAATCTCTCGAATGGAGAGGAATAAACCCAAACCCCCTGTCAATCCTGACCCGATTGTGTTGAGCGAGGACTCTGATTCAGAGGTTGAACGTTTTTTGGCAAGTGAATATCCTTATTCGGAAGGTCTGTGTGCCAAACCCTCATACGACTTCGTGTCTAACCTACCACCTTGCTTGCAAAATGACCCTGATTACCCTAGCATTAAGATGCCATGTAAATCCCCCAGTCATTTATCCAAACCCTCTCCTGAACCTACAATACCACCCTGTGATCAATGTGGCTCATGGCTGGAAAGATACTATCTTGATGTGTCGATGCTACAGTCAAAGATTAAATGTTTGGAGGACCAGGTTACACTTCTTACCCATCAAAAGGCTGAATTGCAAACCGCTAATAAGAGACAAAGAACGACAGGCTCCATTTTGTTTAAAAATGTAGAATCGGCCACGACAATGGTGAATTCTAAGATGGCGTAATTGGATAGCCCCGTCACACAGGTATGTGTAATATCAATCATTTTTGTAAATAGTATGAGTTTATATAAAAATTCAAATTTGGTTTGAATAGCTCTGTTCAACATTGATTGGTTTTGTTACATTGTATACTTAGCCTTGCTTGGACTGAATGGAATTCTGTTTAGTTTCGATTAGATTTTAATCGATCCAATTTGATTTGATTTGGATTTGAGTTGTTTGATTTTAGCTAAATGAATGCTCTGTCAATTGGAGTCATTTGTATCTGTTATAGACACAAGTTGTTTCTCCTTTTTCAATTCTGAACACAATCACATTTCGTTATGATGTATATGCTATGATTGGTAACGATTGTAATATGGTCAACTGTTACGGTTTTATGTCTATATGGCTTTCGACCAACCCGAATACAGTTTGTATTGTTGTCTGTATGAATTTACCCAAATCGTGAATGGATTCAATTCATAACAATTACGCTATAACCCAGCCTGTTAATTCTTATTGGTTTACCATTAGCTCAGTTATGATTCGGTTGGATTTGTAATGAATATTCAGTTACAAGTTGATTTGTAAAATGAGATTGGATTCACTGTTATTCTATATTTAACTCAGTCACGATTTGTTTCAATTGTTGCTTAGTTTACGATTATCACTTCTGTCGATCTGTTGATGGTTGTGATCGCTATCATTTGATCCTACCTATTGACTGTGTAACGTTCAGTGATCGAAATCTATGGTGAATTTTGTTTGATATTGTTATGTTGTTATATTTACCCATGATCGTAACAGTCTTTCCATATTTATATCTAATTAAAATGACATGAATCTTATGCTACAACGAATGGATTCTGGTTGTGTTGGATTAGATCGTATTGTACATGATATGACTCACTATGGATTTCATTTGATATGAAACAGTCTTGTTATTCTTTGACCCGATTTTATGGTAAAATGAAACAAAGTATTCACACCCGTGTTTCGATTAAGTCACTTTTGATTATGTTTTATATTCAATGAGAAAATCATTTGAATCATTAGTGATTCATTTTTAATGTTTATTAAAAGAAAATTGGATTTGATTCTTTTATAAAGATTTGATTTCTATCTGATCTTGTATGCTATTTTAGACTAGCTACATAATCAGATGATTCTGTAGCTAAGTCTGTAGAGTCAAATTTTTATTGTTTTTCTAATGAAATATCTTTCTAACTTGTTATTTTTGATCTATTGCAGATGAATTCAAAATTACAGTGGATTTGATGAGCAGTTAGGGGATATTTCAAAGATTTCACTTGCATTTTAGTTTCTTAGTTTAGTTGATTTTGAGATATCTCCCAGATTATGTAAAACTGTTTGATATTATCCACAGGGAGCTTTTACCCTGTGGAGAGACTTATAAATACCCATCATTTTTGTAATAATATTCATCCTCATTCAGGGGAGAACAAGGATATGGAGTTTTAATACAAACTGAAGCAGAATTTGGTGTTTTGTTACAGCTTTAGCTTCTCATTATATCAATATTTTGTTTCATGTTGTGTATATCAATTTGTATCTGGTTAATGACTACTTTAGGTATCTTTGTCATGTTGAAATGATATAATTTAATCAATGTAATCCATATCTGATTTCTTCTAGTGTTTAAAAAACATAGCAATTGCTTAATTCAGTTTGTGAATGACAGGCTTCCCTTCTTCATAAGTTGGATTATAAAATCTAAGTTTTTGGATAACAGGTTTCCCTTATTGCAGAGATTTATAAATTATAAAATTGTTATGATTTTTTATGTCTTGTTTGTCCTGTAAACAACTCAAAGAGCAGCACAGCCTATCATTTACGAGAAGCTTCTGAACTAACTGGTGCGAGTTTACTTCCGCTGAAGAGCTTCAAAGTCATCATACACAGGACAAATTAGGAGCGTTTCCAGGTCAGTTAGTCACTTCTTTGTGTATTGTTCTTATTAGTAGTTTAGTTTAGATATAAGTCTAGTTAGATTTATATTAGATCGTTTAATTTCAGTAAATATATTAGATCGTTTAATTTCATTAAGTTTTATTTCTTTTTCATAAAATCATAAAATCAAAAATATATCTCTAGCTGTCTTAGGGCAGAAAACACATGAGTTTTACAGGTTTTATTCAAATCTTCCAATTGTGTATATTGTATATTTGTGAATAAGTTGTAATTCAATTAGTAATTAGATATTTAATTAATAGAGTTAGTGTAATAGTAATTTTTATATAATAGTTAGACTAGTTTATATTTAGTTTTAGTTTAATTAGTAGTTTGTTTTAATTAGAATAGTGTGTTAGTTAGTTATTAGTTTAATTTGTTTTATTAGTTTTAGTTAGTTTTAGTTAGTTTTATTTTTCTTAGATAGATTATTTAGTTTAGATTAGTTCTCTCTTTGGTTTTCTTAGGATCTTAGAGCAGCCAACGGAGCCGTTAAACCCATCAGAGTGGTTCATTCCAAACGGCTTGGGTTATTAGACAACCCTGGACCGGTTCCACTCTCTCAGTTGATGGACGGTCAATTTCGCCCGTCAACAAATGGCGCTAGAAGGAGGGATGACTGACAAGATGGCCTTGTAGGAGCCTTTATTTCAAATTTATTCAATTTCCCTCATGGCTCCCCAAATCACTGTGTTGGAACATGCTTTCAACTTCTCATTACCCGATGTTCCCAACGACACAGTCTCACGCTTTTCCAAACTCACCTTTGATGGTGAAAGCAATATATCTGCTAAAGACCACCTTAACAAGTTTTGGTGCAAGTGCATCAAACATGACATCTTAGATTTGGGAGTTTTATGCAGACTGTCGCTTTTACTTTTAGAGGTCGAATCAAACATTGGTTTGAATCCTTTCCAACATGTCACATTTTTTATTGGTTTCAATTTGTAGATGCATTTCTAGATGCTTTTGAAATTTATGACTTTGATCAATTATGTGAAGAATTTCATGCTTTTCTAATCAACGACGATCCATCTTCAAAACACTTTTTGACAAGATTCTATCATATCCTTTGTAAATTTAATCTCGATGACATGTCATTGGCATTAAATCTCTTATATGATCCTTCCATCCCCTCCATCTAGTCATGTTCAATCACGAATGAAGAACTAATTGCAAATCCTATCACTCAATTGCAAGAACAATTCTCTTCGCAAGAAGAGAAGGATCCTTCCGACAATGTTGAACAAGCCAGGGAAGTAGAATCTATTGATCAGGCTCTTATTGACAACCAAATCGGTTTTTCCTTTGAATCATTGTATTTTCAGTCTGAGACTAGTATGGAAGATGATTTTTTTCTGGCTCAAGGTGAATACCCTCATTCTTGTAACTCATGCTCTAATCAACATTTAAAATAAGTCGTTGAAGAACTCTTAAGCAACGAAAATCTTCTTGAATGTTCTAGTACTCCTATGAAACTAATTAGAGGAGAAGTTATGCAACTAGAAGAAGAAACTTTAAACCTTCATCCTCAAAATGCACTTTGTTCATAGGAAAGACTAGATACTTGTCACATAAATTTTGAATTTTCTATCACACAAAAGGCAAATTCAGATGATCATATTATGTTGAGGAATTCGTCACCAAAACAGAGTAAGAATCTTAAAGAAAGTGAAGAGAATTGTCTTGAGAATACCATTGTTGATTATCATAGTTCAAGAGATTCTTTTCATCTGATTATCTTTAATTTCTTTTACTCTTTATATCCTGATCTCTTCCTAGACTCAGTTGGACTTGACACCCTACCTACAACATACTACTCTTTTCCAACACAATCATATCCTTTCGATATGTTAAATTTTGGTGAAGTCAGTTCCAAACCCAACATTGATAAACTTGGATTTGATGCTTGTTCACTTTCATCACTCACATGGGGAAAGGACATGTTGCAAGATGATTTTACACAGTTTATTGTTGAAAAAGACAATGCATTATATTTTATGGAGATCAAACATTCTAAGTTGCATATTCGTTCTTTGCTTAGATTGAATCTTAATGTTGATGCTTCCCATTTTGAAATGATCAATCACATCGAAGGAAACATTAAAACCAATGATCTAATCGAATGCAAGAATCCTCCTATGATGAGCTTTCCATTGATATATTTGTTTCATCAAAGTCATGGTTTGCATCCCCATTTTTGTGACAGGATCTTAGAGTGGCTTGAATATTCATATATGAAAAAATTTCACAATAAAGACAAAGTTGAGCTTGCTTTCTTTTTACCCAAGTATCTTGGAAGTAGGCATGACATATTTCTTTTAGATCCTCCATGTGAAGAAATTAATGAACACTTAGAGCACTGTAAGGAGGATGGGGAATTTCAGCCTTGGTTGATGGTTACTCCATTTCCTCATAATCTTGACAAGTTTTTCGAAACTACTTACACTCACCCATGCCATTATGATCCTTATCATGACAAGATTGTGCAATGGTTGGAGGATTCGTACAACAAGAATATCCGAGGAAATCATAAGATCATGCTTACTTTGTTTCTAGATGTTGATTATGAAGGTAAGCGTGCTATGTTTCTATCATTTGTTGATATATTACCATTCTTTTTAATAATGCTTGATCTTGTTTTCATTGCAGGATTAAAGTTACTTCGATAGCTACATTGGAAACATGATTTCACATAGTATCTTGATGTGTTTAAAAGTTAGGGTAGGTTTAGGAATAGGTTTTCTTTCAGTTTGATTTCTCACTAGTTCTGTTTTCAATAATGTAGTCATGAACGCAAGTGGGCGCACCACGAGAACCTTA
>JASDQU010193732.1:0-12672 GCA_032191745.1 Picea mariana | reverse complement strand
GGGAAAGACTAATTATAAGGAATCAGTATGGGTGAGGGAACCCTAAGCCCAAGTAGGCTCTAGAATCAGATCTAACTCTTGTGCGGGAGTCGGAACGGGGTCGACAAAATCTTGCTGGACTATCGAGTACGCAACTTATTCCACAGACAAGGGCATGGCCATAACATGGTGCTCTGTCCCTTCCATCATGGCTGATGGGGAAGGAAGAATCCATGGTTCATTAAAGTAAGTCGTATGAAATGACGAGACCTAAAAAATTGCAACCTTATGGTGGTCGGATATGAAGTTAACATTGCCTTGAGGAGGCAGGTAATCAAAAGTACCCATCAAAGGTGGGCATAAACCAACCCCTATGTTGACGATGTTGGTTTGAGGGTTATTGATCATTGAGATCGTGGATTCACCCAATGAAGGGTCAGGATGGGAGAAAGACAATTGATCAATGGTCACAATCAAGCCCTCGTGTGGAAACAACAAGACCCAAAAAACTGTAGCGACCACTACTTGCATGGAATAGGTCCAAATACTTCCTAACAAGAGATTGTATTCGAGAGATGCATCGACCACTTCAACCTCAACACACATGGTCTTGCCTCCTAACTGCACGGGGAAATAGGGGATGATGTCATGCGGTCAGAACGAACGATCATCGAAAGAGGTAAGAAGAGTAGGTTATGGAGACAAAGCAGGTTGGCCAATGGCCTTCCAACATGCCAAAGACATTACGCATGTTGAGGTGCCCTCATCAACCACCATGCAGAAAATGTTCTGAGTAAAAAATTTTGTGGTGTAAGCCACTACTATCTAGAACGCTACATGGTAAGGGAGACAAGGTTTTAAGTCGTTCATATCAAGCATGATTGTACCCAGATTACAAGTCTCAGTGAATCCTAAGGAGGCTAACAGAGCCTTTCTTTGGGAAGGGTATCTCTAGAGGACCTCCAAAGCAGACATCGCACAAGGGGTTTGAGAAAAATATTCCATCACAGAGTAGTTCGGGGTGGCCCTTGTGTTTGGGTTGTGAGAAGCTTTCTTGAACGCACCTTTTGGGATGTGTGTCATTGTTTCACCCAATGTCTTCTCTATCTAGAGATAAAGAGATGGGATTTAAGCTTCAAAACCTTTCTTAGAGGTGCTTGGCTTGTTGTAGTCATGTGCTCTAGTCAATATATAAGCATCACCTTTCATCATATATACATTTGCGGACATTGAATCACTCAAAGATGGAGGGGGTCCTTGACTGCCCCCTTCTGTGCTTATAGAGGCTTGAGTTAGATTTTTTCCATGTTGAAATGGGTTCATTAACATAGAAGGTTGTTCCTGTGATAATAACTTTTGGGACTGTACAAGCCGAGCGAACTAGTGAGCCAGGTGGTCTTCCACGCATAGGTTGAATGGATACTTCGACTTCATTTTTTTGGTGTTTCCCCTGCTGGAATTATTAGTGGGTTTATTATCCCCCTTACCTTTCTTACGTTGTTTCTTATTTCCATCAAGCTATTGGGTGGCCTTCAAAGTTTTCATTTGCACACTATGTACATTCGACGTTTGGGTAGCAGGAGCAGTTGGACCAGTGGTTGGGCTGGTCGTTGTGTGTTGTATAGAAAATTGCTCCAATTGTTTTTTCAACTTATCCACAAGCTTTGTTTGTGCTGAACCAACAATACCATTGGTATGTGGTTTAGCTCTCTATCTGGTTTTATCAAGTATGGACCGTGGCGCATCCGACAAAATTTCATACAGTAAACCATACTAAGAGTAAATCATCTCTAGCTGTTGAGCTTTCATGATTGCATATTCTTCGGAAAACCCTCCCGATGTTGCGATGTCTTTGGATAACTGTGGGACCAAAGAATTCAGGAACCACTCAAGAAGGATTGTTGGTGGGACTAGTACTTTAATCAAACTCTTGCATCTCCATTCTTGGATGTGATCAGAGATATGGTTCACTTTTGTCTATTTGAAATTGGCTAGCAATTCTGTGTCGGTGTCGTATCTCACAAGTAATTGGAAATGGTTTAAGAAATCCATTGCCAATTCACCGAAGGAAGAGTACCTTGAGCGGTCGATCTCAATGTACCATTTCACAACACTCCCAATGAGAGTGCGTTGAAACAAAGGCAATTGTACGAAGTCGTCTTTTAACAAATTAGACGAGCACCAAAGGTAAAAGGTAGTCACATGATCTCCTGGATAATCATTAGGCTTGGCTTCAAACTTTGGTATGTCCGAAGGAAACTTCGTCGACATAGGGGGCCAATGTGGATCATGACAGATAGGGTCATTCAACAACCTTGTCAAGTCTACAAAATGCAAGGTTTCCAGGAATGGTAGTTTGGGTTGGTTATAACCATGGAAAAAGGGACCTGGAGTTTGAATGGCACCAGGTTGCCAGGAAAAGTTGGGTTGCTTACTAGGGTTCTGGTAAAAACCATGGCCATGACCAGCGTATGGATTATGTGTTTGGGGAGACATCATCGGCTGATTCCCGAAATAGGAAATAGACAATTGGGCATTCATTACATTCGAAGGACTTAAGGATTTCCCTATGCTGATCCCATGGGCATAGGTCATGCACCTTACCCGGGGTTCCATTGGTTGTGAAAGGGGTTTCCCCTGACATTCCTCACGAGGGAATTGATCCCTGCCAAGAATTTCAAGGTCCTTGTGCGAAAGGAATTCCTAGGTTTTCCCCCTGTGTAGGAATAGTACCCTGCATAGGATTTGGTTGTCCGTAACCAAGGTTTCCACCGGTCAGGAAAGTAGCTGATGGGAAAGCGTTTCTACCAAATTCACCGAACAAAGAGAATGTTGTCAAACCTACCGGCATGCTATGAGAAGGTTGTCCTTGACTCCCTGCTCCAAATGAACTATGGTGCGTGTTTGGTTCGGTGGAATGTTAGTGAGCACTACCGAGTGAAGGTGATGAAGGAGGTATATGACCTCCTCTGTAACGGAAAGCATTAAAGGAATTTGAAGTTCCCCCCATGGATCCTTGTAGAGGATCTTTAGAGCTCCCTGCCCCCAGACCTAAATTCTGTAGAGTGGAGTAGGAAAGTACAGGGCTTGTACCTAAGCTAGGCATCCCATATGAGAATGAATGGCGTATCACAATCTATGTGAAAGGAGTAGTGGCCACCACCAAAGACGGGATCAAACCATTACTCGAGGTAGAGGCAGTCTAGACCATGGTGGCTTAGACCGATGAGGGTGGGTTAGGATGTGGAACACTCCCTGTGGTGATAGCCATAGTGGGAATAGGAGAATTCTCAGAAGAAGTGGAAGAATTTTTTTCCATTGCTTCTTGTGAAATTGTCTAGCGCTCGTAAGGATAAATCTATATGATGATGGGCACTGAAAAATCAATGGTCAGAGTTTAAGATGGACCAAGAGCTTCCATTCTAAGGTAAAAAATGGTCTGTTCTTCAGGAATCAAAAATTCTTCTCTCGAAGGTTGGTTAGGCACAGTTTCCTATGACCTGGTCACCTCAAAATACCCTTGTTGGTCTATTTTTCTCCTTAGCGGTGGCAGGGGTGGCTCCAGTGTACCCGGTGGTAGGCCAAGAAGCCTTTCTGATCGACGGAGCTCCTGATCCTCCATTGTGTGAGAAGATCAATGACACACTAAGTATTTCTATTTGTTCAAGAACAACACACACTAGAAAAATTCCCTATGAGATAAGACAAGCAATCACTAACTAGTTTGAAGAAAAGTTATAACAACCAACACTAGAGCAACTTACCAGTGCAAGTGCAACTCGAATACAGAAGCACCCTCCAGGTATACTCTACAATGTGTGGCCCTATTTCTGTGCTAGGTATCGCGGTCTACCCTCATAGTCACATGTGTAAGTCCCTAAAATAAACGAAACTAGTTTGCTAGCGCATGAACAGTCACCAAGCGGGTATAGTCAACAATTGGGTGGACCGCAATGAGCAGGGTATCAAGCCCGAAACCCGTCAAAGGTATTCAAAGCAAGTGGTCTGGAAGACAACTCAGGACCTTGAATGGATTCGAGACTCATGAAGCTCTGTGGCAAATGCTATCGACGGAATTCCAAGACAAGCCCTCTATATGTGTTCCCCACTATGCTTGGTCCGGCTTTGGAGGGGTTATCTCCATTACCTTTCCACACATGACCTTGTGTTTAGCCCCTGTGTTACAGGGGGGTCCCAGAAAAATTTCATGATACTGGACTTTTAACACTCCATAGCATAGACTCTTATGTATGTTTTGCAGCCTTGAAGAGTTTCCTCTCCAACCTAAATTAAGCCTCTAGCCTAGACTAGTTAATGGACCCTACAAAACATAAAGTCTAGTTGATTTTAATTAATCGTTAATTTTTGTGGCTTGTCTTAAGTCAAAGGTTATGAAATTGAAATTAGTGATGTTTTGAGAGACGAAAGAGAAGATAAATAGCAAGATGGAAACAAAATAACTTCTTCTTGACAAATTCATATTTTGCACTTCTATATTCTTTAACCAACTTTTCAAACTATTCTTTCTAAGATATTTGAACAAAAAACTCAACACAGGATTTTGCTCGACTACAAGCTACTTATTGTCCTAAGTAAACAACCAAGAACTTATGAAAGAAAAACTTTTCCTTGATTATTGATGCAAACAACCAACTACTCAATCAAACAAAGAAATGAAAAATTTCAACACGCTTTAAAATAAGAGAATTGAAAAATGGATTTCTTTTCTTTCTTCTAAAGCAAGAAAAACGATAAAGTGAAGACAAAATAGAAACCAAAAATAACTTTTGGCCCTACTGCGGATCGCATAGAGTCACTTGATTAAACCTCAAAAGGATGATCAAAAAAGACTCATAGATTTGTCTAAGACTCTATTACAAAAAACTCAAGAAATATTTTTGATGAAAAGAAAACTATGCTATGGTCAAACCTAGGTTATATACCATGATCACAGAGATCAGAGTAGAGAACAAAAAGACCCCTAAAAATACTGGCTTCTGACAGGTAAGAGGATGATTGCCTCTATTTGTCAAAAGATTTCCCCGACATAGATATGTGATTGTCATCACAGCAGCAAGGGTATATATGCGGGTTGTCCAAAGGCAAGGCGGATATGCATGCATGAAGAGCTACTATAGGGAATGTATAGCTCTGTAAATTCTCAAAAAAGTAAAACAAACACAATCTAGTACAGGCAGGGAGTGCTGGTATTGAAAAACCAAAATCCCTAGAGACCGAGAAAAATACTTTGATAAAGAAAAATGCAAGGAAACTTTAGAAAATCTAATCTGAGGTTATTCCTATGCTATAGAATGCAACACATAGATCATGATCAAATCCATAAAACCCCTTAGAAGGATCACTTCTGACAGGGAAAGAGGATGATTGCCTCTCTTAAAAAAAAAAAAAATATGAACTTAAGAATGCAACTGACACTTCAATAGCCCAATGGATATATGTTGGTTTTTTATAGGTAGAGTGCATGTATATTCGGGCAGGAATTTTGCAGGCTGCGTATACCTATTTAAATTTCTGGAAAGAAAATCTAACAGTCAAGCAATCATGCAGGGAATACTGCTATGGAAGACCTGAATCCCCACAAACTCAGACTCTCACAAAAAATCAGATAAAAGGTAATGAAACCAATTCTAAAATACCCAAAATGTATCCCCGGAAAACCCTAGAGAGATCCCTAGTATGGTCTCCAATTCTGTTGTGGGTGGAAGTGCCCCTATGGACTAACATTAAGGGTTCTATAATGCATGCAGAAAATGACCTAAAGTCTCCTACGTTTTACCATCATCCCAATCATAAACCCCATTATTCATATGTAAATCCAAGGTTAAAAAGATCAAGTTATTGTACCTTAGTTTTTTTGTTTGATGTAGATCCTTTTAACGTTCGGTTTCTCCTTGACTATAAGTCTCCTCTCAAAGCTAACCTGCATTTACAAATAGATAAAAAAAGAACTTCAAACATGCATGTGATCTATGGACTAATGGGTTAGAGATTCTATCAAAATATAATCAATATTAAACATTAACAATCTCATATGGCGGGATAGGAAAAGTACTTCTTTTATTAATCTCACAAGAGTAACCTTACAATAGTGAGATCGGCCACTGCTCCTTGAATCTGGTCCTGGGCTCCTATTCAATTGTGCTCCAACTGCTTTTGTATATGCTTCTATTCAAACACTAGTTGCAAAAGGTTGGGACAAAGGGAATGCGATATCGGGTGGAGCTTCTTTACTATTATTTTCCTCTTCAAAATGGGACCCCTAACCCTTATTTTATAGGCTAGAAAAGGCTAGGTATTTGGTTGAGTGACCGACTATGGGCGGTCAAATGGTTTAGGTAACTTACCCAAAACTATGAGTTTCATCTGCAACTTTCCATTTTTCGTGCTTTTTTAGGTATACGTGGGATGTAGTGGGACACCTAGTGTATACATGTGTGAAGTAGTGAAGAAGGGCACATGTGCCTTCAAAATTGGTGTTTTTAAGAAGAGTTGTTCACTAGTGGCTTGGCAAAATATGTAAAATGAGATGGCCTGATACCAAGTAAGCATATCTTGCGCAAATTAGGTTTATAACAACTAAGCTAGAGGGATTACCTCTAAGGGAATAATATTATATTATTATTTCCAAAAAGGCTAAAGTGGACATAATCGTATTGTCCTAAGTTCCTGGGGAAAGGGAACGAGTGTGAAGTGGAGCTCATGCAACTCTAGGAAGACATGTGTCAACCTGGGTGCATGCATTTTATAGCTGGGAAATCCATCTCGTTGGGGGTTCACTCTCTCTCTCTTGCCATTTCTCATGACCGTCATGACTCTCACGAGTCTTCCTCTTAGATGATTGACCATTGATTCATGGTGGGGGGGAGCCATTTCCTTCATCGCCGAACGCTACATCATTCACGCACCTTAGAACCTGCGGGAACTTTGAGCTATCCCATACATTTCCTGTGAAGCATAGTGCACCCGTAATTTTCCTAAGCCCGTACTGTGCCTTAACGGTTGGCTGTGGCGACCAATGTAGTTCCTTGACTGAGTGTGGCTTGTTTCCATCATATGCTCTATACCGATATTTTTTGTTTCCATCACCCTTACTTGAATTGACTTAGGAGTTGGACTAAAGAAGCATGTTATCAGGCTTGTGGGTTTGAAGAGGTGGGTTGTCAACCTCATGGACTAAAGAAGCGAGTTTTTAGGCCTGTAATAACTCTCTCTAGGTGAGAGAGGTTGTTGGGGAAGCGATTTTTCCCAGAGGGAGTCAAACGATAGCTATAATGCTCTGAGAATTTCTGTCTGACATGTTTCTGAAGCCCTGGAAGGGAAGTGGGGAGGCTGAAGGATTATTGAGCAGAGAAGGGGCACACTTCCTGGGGTGGGACAGGCATCTGGGGAATGAGAGGTTGTAGGATGTTAGTGTGAAATGGATCCTGGGAGAATCCTTCCTATTGATCTGTGCGACATTCCCGTTGTCCTTGCCAAGCCTAGGAATCCCTTGCCCGGTGGAGTTTAGTCCCAGCTCAGGGGTGACCCACTGTTGAGCATGATGAGCAACATGGTCTAAGGCTGGGAGGTTCATGGAGGGTTTGCACACAGTTGTTGGTCATCTATTAAAAGATAAGTACCAAATATGTGTTCATCGTATGTTGTGTATCTATATTTGTATTATAATTAATGAGTAATGCCTATGTATATATGTTTCATGTATGTGTTAATGTTGCTTCCACATGAATAGGTGTATGAGTAGAGTATTGACATATGTTTAATTGCATTAGATATGTGTGTGTGTGTGTGTGTGTAAATACCAGATGTTATCTATATTTTCTTGTTAAGTGTTATATGTTATTATTTCCACAAAGTTATTGGGTGGCATGGCCTGGCATGTTGGTTTAAGGCCAGGAGTGTTACAAAATGGTATTAGAGAAAAAATTTGTTCCATAGTGACATCATCCACTCTATTGGGTGGATGGGGACGTTACAATTTCCCTATGCAGACTTGAAGTCCCCTTTTTCACTTCTCAGAGCTAAAAAATCATATTTTTCTAGATATACGCACCCTAACAGTTATACAACATGTGTATACGCATGTTCCACCACTACAACCTACGTACATTGAGTTTGGTGCTCAAAATTAAAAAAATGTGTTGAGTTTCCATGTCACGTCACGAGATTCATGATTCTTGACCTTCCATAAACTGGAAATGTTTTGAATCGACCCTTTTGTTCCATTTGAAGGCTATAAAATGGGATATATCCAAACCATGGAGGAGGAGAAAATTCAACTTTTGAGAGAAAAGTTACTCAGAAGAAATTATTCACTTCATATAGAGTCTGCATCCCTTTGTCCTTTAAAGTCTGAACACATTGTTCAACCCCCAAGATCTTCCCTCTTTGATGGAGAACCTCATTGTCTCTCTTATATGATCTTACCTTTGGTGGAGGATTGAAGTGGTGGAGGCCTAGCTGGAAGGGACTTAGTTTCTTAGTTTCGAGATGTGCCGACATGGAATTTTGTCACTCATACACTTTTGTTGATCATATTTGAATATAAATACTCTTTTCTCGTCCAATTGATGTCTTGCAAATATTTGAATTATTATTCCATGGGAGTATTTGTTATGAATGTTACTGGATTATGCTATTGTATGTGCTAACTTTGTATATTATCACCATATTCTTTTGTATCTTGGTTGTTGAGGACATGTCGTAGGTATAAAGATTTGAGTTGAGTGCTCAATGATGGTCTTCATCGAACATCCAGACGAGGTAGGCTCTTTATCTAGTTTTGTTAGAATTTACATTTATATAGCATACCTGGGATTAGAGTCAATTTTTGCAGTCATTCCATCTGTTATGGTTTACCCCATGCCATAGAGTGATTTTCCTCGTAACAATGCTCACCTATTTGTAGGAAATATTTCTGCGTAACAGTAATCTAGAGTTAAAGTAAAGAGAGATAGTAAATAACAAGGATATGTAACTACTTATGCAACAAAAAAACATGAAACTTGAAGATCTAGGAAACACCTGAAAACAAATTTAGGAATCAAGGAAAAGTGGGTGAGTAAAATTATGTATTTATAATTTTTAAATTGTAAATATGTGTATTTCTCCATGTGAAAAGCACATCTAAATATGAATATTAGGCATTTAGGTATTTAGTAAATTTTAATTTTTCATGGGAAGAATATCGGAGCTAAGTCTCAAATACTGTAAAAAGAGGGCTTTGGGATGAGGGAAAAGAGTTTTTATGCACTCTAATGTTGAATGGTTTTCATAATGATATTGTGACTAATGATTAACTCATTATCCTATCTCCATTTAGGAGTTTAAATGATTAATATTTAAATTTTGTTATAGTTAATTGGGTTTAGTTTAAGTGGTTGGGAGAAATGATTGTTATCCTCTCTAATCTGACATATTGATTTCATAATGATTATATTGTTGTAATAACTTTCAACCTTATTGTTGAGTAAATATATATATTTTTAAGCTAGACTACAATGTCTTATGATCTTTTATATATATATATATATATATAGTCATTGATTTTGATGAGCATGCCAATCCAAATTTAAATCTAGAAAAAATACTAAAAAATCTAGTCATACTAAAAGTTAATATAACCTTTACAAACAAACAAAAAAAACATTTCAATAAATACAACAATTATATATATAAGAGAATATATAGATAAAATATGTATACATTATATATTTAAATAAAATATTTTTAAAATTAAAAATAATTGTACTATGATTGAACTCTCGAATTATTAATAAAAGTAATAAATTTAAATTTGAAAATATGATATAGTTAAATTAGAAAATGAATCGAACAAGTTAATACTTGTTATATTTTAATTGTAATTATGTCATAATATAAATATGGATGTAAAGCAATGGTATTAAAATTTGTATTAAAAAAATATTAATTTTGAATAATAATCTAAATTTAGTAATATATTAAATTTATACTTTACAATTAATGAATTTAATAATCTAGTTTTCCTTTTAATTTACATTAATAAAATTAAAAGATTGTTATCTTAATATCAACAATAAGTTAATATTTATTATTTATTATATTTTAATTTAATTATATTATAATAGTAATATTTAAAAAATCATTTCTGTTCAATAATTCAAATTCACTAATCCTAAGTTTACAATATGCAATTATTGAATTTAATAATTTAGCTTTTTTTTAATTCACATTAATGGAAATGAGAGGTTGCAAGGTTAATATGAAGAGGATGTTACATATGGTACAATTCAAGATATTATGGGTAATACAATTGGGTTGACGATATTGTGCAACATTATGTAACCTTATACAAAGTTGAAAAAGTTTGAGCGATGAATTAAGTGAGTCTAATGATTAAAGATATGTATTTCTTCCTAGGAGGTTACGAGTTAAACAATGATAAAAATATAAATATGGTCACGAGTTAAACAATGATAAAAATATAAATATGGATGTAAAGCAATGATATTAAAATCTGTATTAAAAAAATACCAATCTTGAATAATAATCCAAATTTAGTAATATACTAAATTTACACTTTGTAATTAATGAATTTAATAATCTAGTTTTCTTTTTAATTCACATTAACGGAATTAAAAGGTTGTTATCTTAATATCAACAAGAAGTTAATATTTATTATTTATTATATTTTAATTTAATTATGTTATAATAGTAATATTTAGAATTTTTATTTAAAAAATCAATTTTGTTCAATAATTCAAATTCACTAATCCTAAGTTTACAATATGCAATTATTGAATTTAATAACTTAGTTTTTTTTTTTTTTAATTCACATTAATGGAAATCAGAGGTTGCAAGGTTAATATGAAGATGATGTTACATATGGTACAATTCAAGATATTATGGGTATTACAATTGGGTTGACGATATTGTGCAACATTGTGTAACCTTATACAAAGTTGAAGAAGTTTAGGCGATGAATTAAGTGAGTTTAATGGTTAAAGACATGTGTTTCTTCCTAGGAGGTCACTAGTTAAACAAAGATAAGAATTACACACACATATATATTGCATCTTTAGTCAAACGCAGATAAGAATTACACAAACCCATAAACCTTTATAGTGCAAGGTCAATAGTTGGAGATCACCCATTTCCCCATTTGGATGGAGAGCATCATGTGGGAGTTACTTATGCTTGTTTTATGTACATGGCTCTATTTAATGGAAAGCATTTTTTCTACATGTAAGCAAAATGGATGCCATAAATATAGGCTAAATGCATCCAATATTTATAGAAGAATACATTTGATAGTACTAGTACTGTTATTAGTTAATTTAGCATTCAAAATATTGAAACTCTTCCAATTTTGTGAAATTTATCTTAATTTCATCATGATATGAGACTAAAAAATAAATCCAACTTAAAATTTAGAAATTAAAAAATTATGTTATAATATTTTAATTTATTATATTTTATTTTAATTTAATTATGTTATAATAAAATATGAAAGTAAAGCAGCTGACAACATTTAAATTTTTTATTTAAAAAATAATTTTTTACAATAATTCAAATTCATTAATCCACTAAGTTTACAATATATAATTATTGAATTTAATAATTTAGTTTTCTTTTGAATTCACATTAATGAAATTGAAAGATTACAAGGTTAATATCAAAAGGGATGTTACATATGGTACAATTCGATATATCATAAGTACTACAATTGGATTGAGGATATTGTGCAACATTATGTAATCTTATATTAAAGGATGGAGTATGTTACAATTGGATTGAGGATGTTACATTGTGTAACTTAAGTGGGCCATTTAAGAGATCAGAAGTTAAACAAAGATAAGAATTACACATATATATATATACATATATTGCATCTTTAATTAAACACATATAAAAATTATAAGAATTACACACCCATATATTGCATCTTCAATTAAATACATATAAGAATTACACATATATTGCATCTTCAATTAAACACATATAAGAATTACAGAGGCAAAGAACTTTATACTGCAAGGTCAATAGTTGGAGATCACTCCTTTCCCCATTTTGATGGAGAGCATCATGTGCGAGTTGTTGAAGTAATTCAAGGTGCAGACCACCTATGGAGAGCATCTGCAGTTCACAAAGGATGGAGTAGAAAGTTCACAGAGGACGAAGTATGGAGTAGAAACCATGGAGTGAGGAGGAAATAGCACCAAGGAAATAACTTGGATAAAGCACACAATATATGCCCACAAGATATGGCACACAATGTCTTGAACCAACTGTTTGACCTAGTACAACTTGGATAAGTTCATTTTGTATGTCTGCCTTCGTATCGATGGAGGGCAGCTAAGATTTTTCGCCCATAATCCAAATGAGACGACGGGAAGAGTTTGTTACCTGCGTTGACAAGATTCCTCATTCGGACAATTTGATTCGTTATATCGAAATTTCGCAGCCGCTCCTTGTAAAACTCAGAGGCATAAGTTTCTTTTCCACCATGGCGAGGGGTGACCAGCGAACAAATTAGGAAGAGCCCTTGCTCAAGTGCCATACCGATTAGATGAATATTATTCTCCACCTCTCCATTATCATCGTCATGGCGGCTGGTACTGCTGTTAGCGCTACAGAGGGCATCTTCGTGGCTGTTAGAGCAAGAGATGGGCTGAGCATCCTGCAGGTCTTGGA
>JASDQU010193731.1:1494-18231 GCA_032191745.1 Picea mariana | reverse complement strand
TAAGGAAAAAAAAAGAAGTGGAAAAAATGGATCTCATAACCCAGTTGATGAAAGGAACTTCAAACCCCACATGTGTAAGGAGCATACAAATATTGTTTCGGATTTTATGAGAATAACAAAATGAATACAGATTATTATCAAAATATGCTTAACACAGAATAAAATATATACAGTAAAATTGGTTTCTATTCAATAAGGAAATAAGCTGAAACTGTAAAATGCAGCGAAAAACAAGCTTACTAGAATGGTGGCGGCTTATCTCTAAGAAGAGATGTGACAACTGAACTCATTCACAAGAATAAGATTACAATGAGGCTCTGAAGGAATTTTTACAATAAACATGAATTTCAAAAACCATAGACATCCAAAAACCTATCCCTAGGAGATGAAGCGCCAAAAGTCATGTGGG
Source organism: Picea mariana (assembly GCA_032191745.1). Taxonomy (NCBI): domain Eukaryota; kingdom Viridiplantae; phylum Streptophyta; class Pinopsida; order Pinales; family Pinaceae; genus Picea; species Picea mariana. The sequence goes on along the minus strand of JASDQU010193731.1, from coordinate 17,822 downwards.
CATTGTTTGGGTAAGCTAGTACATCAACTTCTTGGGGTCGTAAATTTTGCATACAATCTTCGTTTTAGGTGCACGATAGCCTATTGGAAAGGTCCATATGAGGAATACACAGTTTTCTTTCAAAATCTAACCCATTGTATTATCTAATTGTGGAGATCCCTAAAAACATTCTTTAGGTCCTCAAAACGACCTCGGAAGTTAGGGACCCAAAAACTAGGAAAAAACTGCCAAAATGGAAAACTACCAAAATGAACCAGTTGGAATAGGTGGGAGGCCATCGAAATCCATATGGATCAATTATATATTTATATCACCCTATCATAATCCTTTGATAGATCTATGTTTACCACTGCACCTTTTAGTCTCCTTATCTCTATACTGTGTAGACTGTCCTATGCCACTCCAATGGATTCATGGATCTTCCTGCCTTCTAGGAACTCAAACTTCAGTTTTGATATTGAGTTAGATAGAATAGGATTCATCCTTCTAGAAATTATTTTTTCCACTACTTTACAGATGCAACTGCATAGTGATATTGGACGAAATTCCTCAAAAGATTGTGGGTTGTCTGATTTTTGGATTAGTGAAATAAAGGTGGTATTGAGGGGAGAATAAGACGCCCTTCACATCTTGAAATATCCACCACCTTTATGATATATGGCCCAATCAAATCATAAAAACATGTGAATAATTCCATCGGCCAATGATCCATCCCTGAGCTCTTATCCTTTTGAAAACTGCTTAGGACCTCATTGAGCTCCTCTTCTAAGGCATCTTCCATTATGTTCATGTTTTCCTCCTCGCCTACAATATGAGGAAACAAACTTACCACCCTAACTATTTTTGCAATGGAAGATCGAATGTCAGCCTTAAATAAGGATTGGAAGTAACTTTTCCCCATGTGAGCTATAACTTCAAAGGAAGATATACCTCCCTTCCCTAATTTTCATATAGACTCCATATGGTATTTGATAATTTTATTCCTTTAGAGTATGCCTGAAATAACTTTGTATTTTCATCTCCTTTATCCAAACAGATAGCTCTACTTTTTAGTATCCAAGTTGCTTCTTTGTTGTCCAACAATTTTCTCCTCTTTTGTTCCAATTGAAGGAAGATGTCTTTATATTCCCAAGTTTCATAGCCTCCGGCTACTGACTCATAGATGGATTTTAAGGATTCTTTTGTATCTGATATATCCTTTTCATCATGGGTGTTGAGGAATATGTATGAATAACCTTACTCAAGAATTTTCAGATCTTTCTAGGCTAAGGCAAGATAGTCGGGAATGTTATCAAGATTTTATAGCCTTTAATCCAAAACAATATCTTAATCCATAGGTAATATGTACTAGGGAATAAGGCTAATTTTTTATGTTATATGTAACTCTGCAAAAGAAATAAATACAATATATACATAAGTGTTTACAGGAAAAGAGATGAGAATAAAAGTAAAACCTTAACAATATCATTAAGATACACATGTGAAACTAAAATCAGAAATATGATTTTTCTATTAACTTCATTTTGAGATACAAAGCAAAAATCTCTTTACAAACCTCTATGAGGGTGGGACCAAAGTCAAACTTAGAAGTCTCCGATGAGAACCAAACAAAAATACTCTGAAAACAAAAGAAAAATGAAGCTAAATATTTGGATTAGCTTGCCAGAAAAATGTTGTCACTTGACTCTACAAAATATTCTTTATCAGTCATGAAATCTAATCCATAAACAAGAAAGAACACATAGACTACCAAATAGATCATACACCTTTAGAAACAAGCTGTTGAAATATATGATTCAGTTTTGAATCATGTTGCCTTCAATAAGACCATGTTTTCATCAAGATGGTTTAGCTTTCTAGTAAACTCAAAATGAATGAAGAAAAGATTTTTCTCACGAGTATAGAAAAGACCTTATATCATAAGTTCCCCTTCTGATCTCTCCTCCATTGTCTCTTCTTTTAATTGATATTTTATTCTTTCTCAATAAGTTATGGTAGTTCAACTACGTTTCTTTAGTTAATCTTAATTAGCATAACTAATTAGTTGAGACAAATAAATAATAATATATAAATAAGGGTCTATTTAAATAAAAACTAAATAGGTGGGACCCCTTGTCACTCCAATTTTCATTTCTTTAATAATCATCAAAACCTGAAATATAATACCCCAAAAATTTAACTCAAATATCTGCCTTGTAACTCCCATCCTCATATTAATAGTCAAAAAATTTAATATCAAAATAAAACATGAATATATCCAAAAATATAATCATATCCATGTTGTCCAAAATAAATCCTTCTAAATGTGTATTTTTTGTCCAAACATTCTATCATAAAAACTGTCCTCAAATGAAAATAGCATTAACAACATTAAAAACCATATTTTCTATGAGAGGTGGTTTGCCTCTTTTTACTACTTCTCTCTTTTGATCTCTATGTTGTCTTTCCTTATGTAGAAACCTTAGGTTGATTGGAACCTTAAGGATGGATTTCACTGATGACATGGGAGAGATTATCCTTGAGGTGGAGATGAGAAAACATTGGTTTAGAGGAATTTTTGGAAGAGTTAGGGGAATTGGCCACTTTTTTCCTTTTATCAATCTCTGGTTCGAGCATGGTAGTTTTGAGCCTTTTTCTTTCATGTGAATATTGGGGTGGTGAAGCAATGTGATCATCTTGATAATTTGAATTAAATGGCGGTGGAGGAGGGGGCAATGGAAACGATACTATACACCAACCATTATGATGTGCAACAGGTTGATGGACGATCTTTTTCCAGCCATCATTGGCAGGTGACTCTGGCTGCATATAAACATGAAGGGGGACATGTATACCAAATAAATTTTGGTGTGGATGGAAAGGAGGCCTCTCAAAACTAGGTTGCATAATTCCTTGGCCAACTAGATTAAAAAACCCATCTTGGAAAAGTTGTTTTAGCTCTTAAGGATCAACGTCAAAATGTATTGAGAACTGTGGCCTTCTATGGGATCTTTGCCAATTGTTTCCTCTACATATGTTTACACCTATTCCATTGTTTCCCCTGCTAAAGAAACACATCCCGAAGTAATATTTCAATCAGAATACAAAAACTTTTAACAATCCATTCACTAATACTCTACCTAAATAAAATGAAGATGTTGGCTCTATCATTCACAACAAAAGCATATGCAATCCATCCATTAACACAACTTCACCAAGTCCAATTTAATAAATTATTTAATAGGGTCATTGGGATATGAGGGGCTTTATAATGAATGAAAAATGGGAGCATGGATGGGATTCAACAATGAATATTGCTCAAGTGACACATAGTTATTTTCTTCCAAAAACAATATCTCCTTGTCACAATTTCCAACTGAGAATGATAATCCAATCTTCTTTAATATTTTTACTTTAAAAATGATATTCAAGATAACAAAATGGGGGATGGATAAATCTTATCAGGAAGGTGGTGGACGTATAATGAGCAAAAAATGAAACAATGAATGGGAATAAGAGAGATTACTATTCTGTTACAAGAAATAACATGTATTAACTTTAAAATCAGCATTGCCAATATCTACAAAATCATTTGAATATCCATTGTTTTCCATGCACATTTATTTCCAAAACTTCCACCAAATTGTTCTTGTTCCATAGCACTCTTTTAAACTTCAACACACATAATCCATAACCTGGCAACAATCTTTTAAATTGTGAAATATAAAACTCAAGGGAAATTTATATGATTACCAAAACAACAAATTTCATTTATCCTTTTAAAAACTATCATAATTTTCTGTAAGAGATTGTTTACAAAACAATTTAACTCAGTCATAATCATACAGAATGTTCCAAACATCAATAGAGGAAGAGAAACATAGAGCTATCATCTTTCTGTTATATAACATTTACATCACAACCTCCAATAGTAGCTGCAAACAAATCGGGTTCGAAACCCCATGTGATTCTTGTAGGCATTGTTTCCATAACATTCCTACTAAACTCAAAGTCGACCAAATCATCTCATAGGTAAATAACAAACAAGCCATGATTTTGTGGGTGACATCAACCTTTCCAACTGTTGGGTCGAATAGTTAAACAAGACTTGAAACTGGGTTTATATTTTTTACTTTCCCACATTATCGGACGAGAAAACAATATTTGGGACTAACAAATAGGCACAGGCCTCAAGGTATGGCTGCAAGAAAAGACAAAATATTTACTTCCCAGAGTGACTATAAGATAATACATAGGGCTACATCATCTTTTAAAACAATGGTAAGGATAATACAAAATGGTTGTGAGATTTCGAAAGTGTGGATATGCGGTAAGGATACAACACAATGATCATGAAACTGACTATGGGTAAAATAGTTTAAAAAAAAATCAAATTTGGATTTTATTTTATTCATTCTCCCGTGTATTGGAAGAGGAAGCGAGGCCTATAGTAGGCTTATAAGCATAGGGTTTAAAACGTGGGATGCGGGAAAAGAAAAACCCAACTATTTTCCATTAGAATGACAACAAGATAAAACACACAGGCCACCTACAACATCCAGGCTATGGTAAAAATAAGACTGCACATCCTCCAGGGTGAGGGTGCTATGCAATAGTCACAATACCCAAATGTATATTTTCTTTTACAGAGGAAACCCTAAAAACTAATCATGTGAAATGAGTGAAACCAAATCACCTTCACCCACAATTATTTTCTAACCGCCATATCATAGTAATATCACCTTTGCTCCAGGCACATACAACAATATATATAAAACAAAATAAAATGTCGAACATTATTTTCAATTTGAAACATTTAAATTCCAATAGGAAGAAACACAAACCAAAATGCGAGTTAGACGGTCAAAATTCCCATAGAAAATCCATTAAAAACTTTGGAAAACAAACACATTCCACATGCAAACTATAAGAGCCAACATAATAATTTTATCTGGAGAAGAGATGACCATCATGAATGGAGAGATAAGAGCCAACATACTTGTGAGAATAATTTCCGAAAGCTTAAGAGCACAACTATTTTTCTGCCAAAGGTTGAGCACAATTGAGGCACTGCTAACTAGAGTAGAAAAATGAATGGAAAGAGAAAGTGAAAGTGGTAGCTTCGAGTTAGGGTAAGAATGACATGTAGTAAATGCATGTTGATTTCCTTATTTGATCATTTAATACCATCAAACACAGCCAAAATAAATCACTTCCAACTCCCAAAAACCTTGTTCCAATCATAGGATATCGCCATCATATATCTAATATGCATATAACATAACATACCATTTCCAAATTCAAAGTCGAATCAACCTCTAATATAAACTCCATAATAATAATATTCCCATGTAATGCTTAGCATTGAAATAATATGTCCCACATTCCTCGCCAGTGAGGTATCACATTCAACATAATAATTATTTTCCCATGTATGCAAATATACCATGAGTGGCATATGGCTTATATTTGAAACAATATATCAAAACCTAAGGGTATAAAGAGTGAACTAATATGTTTAATACAATAAGAATTTCCTTTATTTTGAAATCAAATTGGTAGCACCTTTAACATCCATTAGTTGCACATGGAAATAGGTTAGGATTTCCACTCTTATTCTCAAACTATGAATCTTTTCGTAAGGTGACTATGAGCACAAATAAGAAGAGCTATTTCTATCATTGTTTTTATCAAGGGGTACCACCTATCTAGTATTATTTAAAATATATATAAGTAATAATGCATTACAACCCATTTGCATGAAGGAACTTTATGTCGCATTTTTTAGTCGTCAACAAACTGGTGACTCCATAGGGAAATATGTTCTCAGCATATTTAGAACTCATAATGCTTGGCTCCGCAGACTGGTAGAAGTAGGTGGTTGAAACTATTCAAAAAATAGTTATGCAACAGGGGGAAAATGATGGTTTAAGGGAAAAAATGAGACGGGATTTTGGGGAATAACTTATGGAAAGTGATATGTATGAGGGGAATTGGTCCTATATGCTTAACAATCAATAAAGTTCATAACTAATAACACTTTTTGAAATTTCAAGGAGAATGCTTTTGATATGCTCTTAAATCTCAGGATGGAGGGAAGAAATGGATAACAAAAACCAGGAAGAAAACACAACCAACCATACTACAACAATATTGAAAGAAAAAAGCTATTCCATCAATGTCTCAAAAGGAATATAGTGTAACAATTGTGTCTATCTTGTTTTCATTGATCAACAATACTTACAGAATGACATTATTATGGAAAAATTGATCCATACTTTATTTCCGATGACCATGCAAAACATAAAATAAAACTCAATAAACCAAAGTGACAGAAAAAAATGTAAGAAAATAATATATACAAGTCATATCTACACAAAATTGAGTTGGTGATTAGGTTGGTTCCACATAATGTTTCAAGTGGGAACCATTGGTATTGTAAGAAAACAATCGCTCATCCATGTCTTTAAGAATATATGAATTTGTGTTGAGGATAAAAGTGATTTTAAATGGACCTAGCCATAACTTTTGGAATTTAGAATGTATCCCTCTCTCATCATGGGATGAATCCCATAGTAAGACTTTGTCATCAATCTTAAATTCAAAAACCTTTTCTCATTTGTTAAAATGTGTATTCATTGTTTGCTGCCTCATTTTCATATTTTCCAAGGAAAAATTCCTTTGTTCTTCCAGGGCTAGAAAATTATTTATCCTTTGGGAAACATTAGAAGAATTTAATTCTTCACTCTGTAACATCAACTATATGAAAGAAATCTCTAATTCAATAGGAATAATAGCCTCTTCGGTGTATACAAGATGAAAGGGAGTAAATCCTGTACTTGCTTTAGTGGTAGTACGGCCTGCCCAAAGAGCATAAGTTAGAAGTTTGTGCCACTGGCGAGGTTTGTCTTCTATGATTCTCTTAATTATAATCCTGACCAGATTTTTATTAGTAGGTTATGCTTATCTGTTTCCCTGAGGATAATAAGCAGATGAAGTGAAATGATTGAAATCTACTTTAGCCAGAAATTGAGTCAATGTTGCAGAAGTGAAGGTTGGACCATTGTCTGTAATGATTTCTAATGGAAGGCCAAATCTGGAAAAGATATTAGACTCTAGAAAAGAAATTACTTGTTCATCTTGCACGTGTCTAAGAGGGACAACCTTAGTCCACTTAGTAAAGTAATCAGTGGATCTCAAAATAAAGATATGACCTACAGAGGGTGAAGGATTGATTGGACCAATAAAGTCTAGGCCCCACTTAGAAAAAGGAAAATCTGGAAGGATAGGTTGTAAAGGCATGGAAGAAAGATGTTCTTTACCAACAGATTTTTGAAATTTATTATAGGACCTTGCAAATTTATAAGAATCATGGAAGATCAAAGGACAATAATAACCATTTCTTATGATCTTAAAAGAAGTAGCTTTAGTAGAAAAATGGCCACCAATATGGATGACATATTTTGATTATCCATGTACTTCATGCAATAATTTCGATGCTTCTTCATCATTTACACATCATAGCAACAAAGAAGCAAACCATCAACAAATCTTCTAAGAAAAGAGTCTCCTAAAATGATATACTTAGAAGCTTCAAGACAAAGTATCCTTCTCTCATGAGGAGTCAACTCATTTGGACACCTTTGATACTGCAAATAAAACACCAGATTCTTATACCAAGTATGCTCGGATATAGAGATATTTTGACTTTCAATATAAAATAACACTGAAAGAGGGTTATCTTGATCGTCAAGTTCTTCACTTGGTTCAGCATGCTGAGCTAAGTGAAGGGATAAGTCTCGTCCCTTGATTGTATTTGAAGTCATAATTGTCAAATCATGCTCCTAAATTTTGGCAAAATAATGTGCAAGTTTTTCTGGAAGATAAGTTTGTTAAAGTAGAAACTTGATAGCAGGAAAAGGGACTTTTACCTGCATATGTTTTCCCAAAATAAAATGCCAATTTTTTCTATAGCTTTGACAAGAGTGAAAAAATGTTTCTCAATATAAATATATTTGACCTCATCATCTGATAAACTTTGACTCATGTAAGCTACATGTTTCTCATTGTTTTGGATATCACATTGTAAGAGGATAGCAAAAATGTCTTCCCTAGTGGCATTGGTATATACGATTAAATATTTCTCAAAATTGGTTTTTCCAAAAATGACGCAGAACTGATCTCCTTCTTTATCCTAAGGAAATCATTCTTGACATCATCTCTCCAAGAAAATCAACGATCTTTATTTAAACATTATGGATTGGTTTAACCATGACAGGAAAATCAGGAACAAATCTATGAACAAAATTAATAATGCCCATGAAAGCGTGAACTTATTTCTTGAAAGTGGGGGCAGGGAGGTTTAGAATGGAAGTAATCCTCTCGATATCTATACTTATCCCTGAATTAGAAATAATGTGACCGATAATATTACCCTTCGTGACACCAAAAATAGATTTGGAAGGATTTGAAGACACGCCAAATTTTTTGGATCGCATGAGAACTTTTCTAAGATGACCAAAATGATCCAACCAATTTTTAGAATAAATAGTCAAATCATCAAGATAAACTTGGATAATATTACCGATTAGATCATCAAAAGCTATCTGAATATATCTTTGAAAGGTGGCACCTGAATTAGATAAACCAAATGGCATTCATTCATAAGAAAATGTTCCCCAACATGTGGTAAATGTGGTTTTATATATGTAAGTCCTTTTTACCTTGATTTGATTATATATAGAAAAATCGTCAAGTAAGTACATCATTTGAGACCCTTCAACTTGTTGTAAAATCAAATCCATATTAGGAAGTGGAAAATGGTCTGTGATACTTTCCTTGTTTAATGCACGGAAATCGACACATAATCTGACTTGACTGGTAGTTTTCCGAACATGGACTACATTTGAAACCCATTCAAAATACTTAACTGGAAAGATTATATTAGCTTTCAACAATTTTTCCAATTCTTTCCTAATAGTGGCTTCAAGCAAATGATCAATAGGTCTTTTCCTTTTCCTAATTGATTTTCCCCTTCCTTGTTAGGAATGGCATGATGTACAAGAGCATGATCAAAACTAGAAAGATCCTTGTATGACCAACCAAAAACATCTTGAAAGTCATGGAGTAATTCCTTGAATTTCTCTTTCTCTTAATCAGAACATTGGGCACCTAATTTAATGATCTTTGGAGATGTAGATGTCCCAATATTCAAGGAAATAGTATCACCAACTTTCATTTTCGACTCCTCTTCTTTATGTGTTTCTTTGTTGCCTACATCACTTGATGAAAATGAACTTCCGATAGGGGTCAAGCCTTTAGGAAAATTTTCATCCTCAATAGAGATGATTTCTTTGGGCTTAAAAGGTTCATTTTGTATGAAAGCACAAATGCATTCGTCACTAGGGAAAACTTGCCATGATTCTACGTTGTTGGGGAGGTGAGGACGGAATAGAGATTGGGAAGTACAATCAGGTCTTTGAAGTAAAAGTTGTCGAGTAGGGGAAGCTACAAAAACAACTAATGTATCAACCATTGAATTAAATTCCCTTTTAACATGAGTGATGTTAAATGATAATAGATTTTAAATCAACATCCAAACCACTTGGGTATAACGCTTAAGTAACTTATTGTTTGGTATATAAATCTTTTGTACAAGTTTTACAACAAGCTCAAAATGACCAAAGACTATAAGGTGGCCACAACCAAGGTTATATGCATTTTCAATGCCCAACAATAAGGCCTCAAACTCAAAAACGTTGTTTGTACAAGAAAATTCTGACCTATAAGAGAAATTGCGAATTTTGCCTATAGGGGAATATAGAATGATGTCGGCCCCATTACCTTCATTAGAACATGAGCCATTGAAATGCATGTGCCACATGCCATCATCAAAATCAATTGGTTCAATTATAGTGTCACCTTCATCAACAAATATAGAGTACACCCCTAAATCTTCTTCGAGATAATTTACATTAGGTTGGGGAACACTCTCTGTATAAGGTGAAATTATTCCTTCCCTAAGAACTATAATGTTATTTCTGTTTCAAGGGATGGATAAGTGTGTACCATCAAGTGAAAGGTATACACCAGTTAAGGCTTTCTAGTCCCTTCCCAAAATAATTGAGTATTTACTCACCGGCATGTCAAATACTTGGATATTGACAGTTATCCTTATCTCAGGATGTAATACCTCAAGGGCGTGCCCCAATTATATTATGAATTGTAATTATGTTTATAGGCTGGTGAGCCAAGTGCATATAAGTTGGTGGGCTTATGTGTTTATTAGGCCAGAGAGTGTAGGATGCTAAGATGAGGAGCCTGTTTTTGTATATGTAATTATGCAAAACATTAATAAATATTAAACATCATTGCATGTAGACCGACCATGAAGAAAGAGTGATGGGGGACTAAGCTTCCACAGGGTGGGTAAGGGAAAGGTGGATAAAAGGTTGGAAAGATGGGCTAATATTAGTGGCTTAAATCCTTGAGAATAATAATTTATTATTATTCCAAAGTTATGTGAAAGACATGTTTTTATCCTAAGTCATGGGAGAGCCAATGTGTGAAAAAGGGAATGTATGCAGCTCCAGGAAGACAAGTTTTGACCTGGGTGCATGCAGTTAAAATATGAAGTGTCAGCTGTGTTGGGGGTTGGTTGGTCATTCTTCCCCATCCTCTGCTTGAAACCGTGGGACCTATGTGATCGACCTCTGCCCCTCACGTACCTATGAAAATAAGAACCATGAAGCTCACATGTGGGAGTCCTTGAACCTAGAATATTCTCTCTTGCAGATTCGAGTTCATACCTGAACCATTTGGGTCGTTTCCTTATGCTTTCCTGAGTTGTTTTCACCAGTTACCGTTGTTGTCACCCTTGCCTTTCTGGAACTGAGTCGAAAGTGGCTAAATAAGCAAGTTGTCAAGACTATGGTAGAAGAGGAAGGTTGTCAGGACTATGAGAAGATCTCTCCAGGTGAGAGAGTTTGTTGGGAAGTAGTTTTCTCCCAGAGAGAGTCCAGCACCAGCTACAGAGCTCTAAGAATTCTTGATATGGCCTGTTGCCGAGACCCTGAGAGGGAGGTGAAGCAGTCGATGGACTGTGTGACAGTGAAGGTGTATATTCCTGGGTGGAACAAGCATGTGGGGAATGAAATTCCGTGAGTAGTGGGCGTAAGAAGGCTCCTGGAGAGAATCCTTCTGATTTCACTGTGAAGTGTTCCTGTAACCTCAACCTAGTCTAGGATTCCCTTGTCCTGGGTGGAGCTTAGTCGCAACTAGGGGTGACCCACTGTTGAGCATGATGAGCGGCGTGGTCTAAGGCTGGGAGGTTCGTGGAAGGTCTGCACATAGTTGGTGGTATTCTAATAAAAGATAAGTACCGCTTTTATGTTCATTTACATGTTGTGTAATGGTACATATGTTGTAATTGATGATTATTTCCTATGTATGTGGTATATGTTGCATGTGTAGGCTTACTCTTACTTCCACATTAATATGTTATACATATATGTAGAATAGACATTCTATGTTCATATGGATGTGTATGTTTTTCCACAAGTATCTCTCTATGGCATAGCCATTAGTTAAGGTTGGAGCTGTCACAGATTAGAGTAGTGCAACATAGTTGTAGGGGTAGCATTTCCCATCCTGTTGGTGGCTGGGGATGTTACAATATGGTATCAGAGCATGGTTTCAACATTGAGCCTGGATGGGCCATGCCAGTGGAAATTGAAGCAAGAGTTTCAGAAGGAGTTGTTGTCAAAATGGACAAAAATAAAGTTTTGACCCATGGTTTCAACATTGATCTTGGATGGGATGGATAAGTGGTCATTGGATTCAAGGTTTCAAGAGGAAATTGTGTTAAGAGGAACCAATTTTGGACCTCAGAAATATCCCTGAGTTCCAAAAGGATTACCTTGGCCATGTCAAGAAGCTCAGGAGGAGTAGTGGTATCGTAAAACCATGACAAAAGTGGTGTTGGAACACAGAGTAATGGGAACTATAGGATCTATTCGGAAGAAAAGGGAAAACCCTTACGACCATCATATCTGGAGAGTGTGCAGAAGACCCTTCTAAATGTTGAATTTAGGAGAAAGGGAACAGATCTCTTAAATCTTTTAGATCTTTCAAAGTTTAGGAAGAGTAGCGAGGTCAAAGTATCAAAAGGGAAGGTCCCTTTGTTTGGAAGGAGAACGGACGAAAATATGTTCAGAAAGAGCCATGGTCTGTTATGACCATTGGATACAAGAAAGAGTGTGGGAGTTAACCATTGGAGCCATTGGGACTTCGTGAGTTCAACAAATTAAATGAGTTCATAATAAGGGAGGTAAAATCCCTGAAGTTCCAAATTCCCAAAGTTAACTATGAGCCTTAGATATGAGGATGCTCGGGAAACATCCTGACCGTCAGATCTAGAAAGTAGACGATATTCAAGTCACCCGAACTACCTATGACTTAAGAATATGACAACGGAGATGGATGCGAGCCATTTAATGGGAGGAGAGACCATCCTGGTCACTAGATCGATTCAAATACTCACTGAAGTTACCGAATCAAACTCCAGCCGCGCGATTTAATCGACGGTTGCGGATCATTGTAGGGAACGAAGGTGAAAGTAGTGGATGCACTAATTTGTGGCCTGCAATTCACTAACGTCGTTGATCTTGTCGAGCTGGAAGATCAATGAATCTAGTTAGACCAGGTTGGGTGAGTACTTTCCAGATTTCAAAGATTGAGATCTCTGATAAAGACCAAGCACTTTGGGGCCCGCAATTACTGTGAACTGGCAATCAACGGACACCTTGGTATTGGTTGGATCATGACCATTGGACCTTGAACAGTTGAGATATGGATGGTTGTGAGCCCCTTAGGAAATCCACAGAGTAACGGAGTCCTTCGGTATCGTCGTCTGATAGAATAAAAAATCTCAAAAGAGATAATGTTTTCAAGAGAAAAGGCGAGACCCAAGATAGTCGGGCTCATAGGAGGAATGAAGGTTGAGCCCTTTGAACATCTACAAAACTCTTCCAAGTCAGACGAAGTTAAAAGATCAAGAGGAGGAGCGATGGAAGTCATTAGATTGGTTGTGGGGAGAATCCAGGACCATTAGATCAGCGTCCAGGGAAGCAGAGGAGAAGCGCTGAGAAGGAACAGATCCTAACCATCAGATCTGAGTGCAAGGGGACGATATTTGTTTGATCTAAGGTAAAGTGCATGATTGTTAACCTTTGTGTGCACAGGAGGGTTGACTAGCCAAAGTCCCGAAGTCTCAAAGCAAGTTAGGGACCATTCATCACCAAGAGGGACAAGTGGCACAAGATCCACAACCCCCGAGTGAGATCTTGTGGTCAAGGAGAGTTTGAAATCGCCGAAGTAAATCCTAACCATTGGTTCTCAGGGGAGGTACGTGTCAACAGATCCAAGGCTCTGGGAAAAATCACTTCAAAGGTTTTAGTTGAGAGTTGAAACTCCTGAAACCTGAAGTCCGAAGTGAATCTGGATCATTAGATTCAGAGAGACATGTGGCAACAGTTTGTGAGATTCAGGAGGGAGAAAAGGTTGAGAGTTGAGATTTTCGAACCTCGAAAATCCAAAGTGAATTTTAGTTGTCCGATTCCGAGGGACACGTAGCAGAAATATGCACACTTCAAAGGAAGGAGAAATTTGAGGTTTGAGAACTTCGAAGACCCGAAGTGAATCTAGACCGTAGATCCAGAAAGGTGCATGGCGACAGATCGTGGACTTTGGGTGGAAGCACTCCAGGAGAACGCAAAGGAGAAGAGTTTGAAAGTGTTGAAGTCCTGAAGCAAATCACATCCATTGATTGAAAAAAGGGGCATATCTGAGCCGTCAGTTCAGGAGTACTGTCAAGATCATGAGATCAAAGGTCTTGTTGCATTATGGGGATCGAAGGTGTGTGAAATTTAAAGTGTTGAGGGAAGGCCGCAATCCAGACCACGGTTTTGGAGAAAGGACACGTGGAGGCTCGGGATGAATTACGGGGCGAAAAGTAGTTTTTTTTCAAACCACCCTTGGCCGCGCCTGCAATTTCGTGGTTATGTGAGGTTATCACCCAAGGTCACCTTGAGGAGGGGCTTATCAGAAAAGGGGATAGTACCCAAACTCAGATATTTTGAAAGTGCGAAGGGGTGGTTGTGGGTACCATTAGACCTGCACCAGGAAGACAAAATGGTTTGTGTTTAATTATAGAATGAGACCATCAAGGTCTCAAAGAGTCGTTTGTCTCTAGAATAGGAGATCCTTGACAAGGAGGTTGGGCTGGCTCCTCGACTCTCCAAATTAGAAACCCTTGGATGGAGTCAACTCCATGAACATCCTAAGATAATGGAAGAATAAATCAAGAGATAGATATCCAGCTAATAGGAATGCATGTCAACACTCTAGGGAGGAAAGATAGAATAGTAGAGGATTTTGGATGCACTCCAAGGGTGTGAAGGTATTTCTACAAGAGTATGGAGATATCAAGTCAAATAATTTAAAAATGGAATGACTTCTAAAGAGAAATCAATAAGGAACTAGGAAGAATAAAACAATTCTATGCATGGTTTTGAATGCAGAGGAGATGGTGCCTGAAAAGAATCCATCTTAAGTGACATAGAGCCATGAGTGACAACTCAAGAGGTTGGAGGTACTACTTGAAGCTATGATGGTAAGGTGAAATAAGTAATTTCAGTTAATGATATGCATCTAGCAAAGGATTCATATGTGCATCCTTACAATACACTAGGGATTTCCTAGGCAAGTCAAGTTTTAGGCTAGTTGGCAAAGGGAAGAGAAGAGTACAAGAAAACCTCAAGTACTAAAGTATTTCTTCGGGAAAGGGATGAAGAAGTTTATTCTTGAAGAGTAACTATATGTTGAAGAATCCAGAGTCTATAAAACAACTTGGTTTGTAATTTAATTAATCCAAGTATGAGTTGGGATAGTTGGATCCAAGAAATTAAGGAAAGGTGAAGGTTAATATAAGCTTAGTTTGGGACTATAAATGCAAAATAATCCAACAGTGATTTGACTAGAAAGTGCTCAGGTTAGAACTAATCATGTACAATGATTACAGTGGGAGCACAAAAAGATCGAGGAATCCAGGAAGAATTATAGACTTATGGGATCGACAAGGAAAAGTTTTATAGGGAGAAAGAAGTTGCTGCAATTTCTATGGGAGCAAGTATGTTATGTCTTGTTGGGTCAGCCAGAGGAAAGAATGCTTGCATGTTTGCAAATGTTGTTGGTGATGTTGTTGCATAAGGAGGGAAGCAACAAAGAGCTGAAGTGTTGGTTATAAGTTTGATAAAAGAAGCATGAAAGATTCTACTTCCATCAACCATATAGGTAACATCAAATTTATTAATGGCGGTCATGCATGCATGAGTTTTTATTACTCTTTTTGCATAATTGCTGAAAGGAAATTTAAGTAGGAATTTCCTCAGCCAGAGTTATTTTATAAAATCACATGATTATATTATTGAATGCATACCAATAGATGTGGTAAAGGCTAGAGGTATGTATTAATACGAATCTTTTTAGCTTCCGAATGCACACACTGACATAGTAGAATGTCATGTTAATTTGGTTATGGGGTGATAACCAAATAATTAAAAGATAAGAACCTGTTATAGGAAGGAATGTTGATAAGATAATAATGTATGAGACCATGACATGGTTGGATATAGAAAGGTATGAATATGGAAAGGTTATGAGCCACACAGGTACTAAAATATTCCTACCTTTAAATTAAACTTGGACTGCAACCTTTTTGCTAACACTAATGAACAACAGAAAATTATATTCTCGGTGTAGTGTTCGGGTCGAAAAGTAAGGAATCCAATTAATTGGGAAGACAATAGGAAGTGTGTGGAGAATGTGTAAACACATTGGCCATAATTCCAACTTATGGATGGTGAGATACATGACTGAGATGAAGAGCATTATGTAATTCAATGCAAGGTGCATTGAATAGGTATGCATTGAGAATTGCACTCATGCAGAGTAAGTGATAGAATTGTATATTAAAAACAATAATTGAATGAGTTTTGTAAATACATGCATATATATTATTTCATGGAAATAATTGTTACTAACAACTAAAATGTTGTGAACTCATGAAGCTGAGGACATTTTAGGAGTTGCTAGAAATTGCAACAGGAAATTTGCAAGTCAAGTAGTCACATGAGCATTAACTATAAGAAATTTTCTTGTTTAGAAAAAGAAGTAATGAACTTACATATATTATTATGAACATGCATATACATAGAATGATGAGTCGTTCTAGTTTATTAAATTGTTAGGTAATTGTGACTGAATTGCTAGGTGCAGGAAATTCTATGATC